>JAEMWC010000087.1:785000-815000 GCA_016490735.1 Pachyseris speciosa | reverse complement strand
GAACCCGGTCGGTAAATTTACGAAGACATCCATCTTTTTATCCACAAAATACACCATAGCCTCTCTCTGATCGACAGTCATACTCGTTGACATCTGCCGTGTTGTTTTGAGATCTCTCGCGGGAGAAAATGTCCAAGTCCAAAGTACACTCCCAGGATTGGGAAGTGCGCTCTGATTGGTCTACGTAAAATCCCGCTCGTTTCAGCAGACGTTGTTGGGGAGGAAAGATTGCGTGACGAGCCAAAAGAACGTCTGCGTAGGAGGCTACTCCTACCCATACCATCGCTGGGGTAATGAAGCTGTACGAGCAGCTCACGCCCACTAAGGTGTACGCAGTCCACAAAGCAGGTACAACACAGGGCGACGTCACGTGTAGTCTTTGTGGGAAATTTCCTGAGACTCTTGGCGCATGTGCTGGCAGGGTGCTCTGCTTTGGCCCAGTCTGAATACCTAGAGAGACACAACGCAGCATTGAAAGTCCTCTTCTTCGAGATGGCCAGGGAAATGAGGCAAATTGATTGTCTTCCTACTTGGTACTCGCGTGCAGTGCCCAAACCAGTCTACGGGTCATCTGACGCACTAGCGTTTTGGGATGTCCCAGTTTATGCGGAACACACCATCGCTAAGGCTAACAGAGTGGACGCTCGATTTGTGGACCACAAGAGTAAGAAGGTGTGGGCTGTGGAGATGTCCTGTCCTTGGATGGAGCATCGGGAAAAGAAGTCCGAGGAGAAGACGGTCAAGCCTCTGCGATTCGAGCTGAAGAAGCATTACCCTGGTTATGACGTTGAACAATGTAACATTATCATTGGCGTGCTAGGGGGATAGTCAAGGGATCTAGACCTGACAATGAGGAATCTCTTTGGCAAGCAGGGGCTATGACGTATTGAGAAAAATGCAGAAGGCTACCATCTCGAGTTCTCTCAACATAGTGAGAACTTTCAAAGCTAGCGTCACTTGACTTTCCCCGAGGGAATAGTATAGGAGATCAATATGGTTTTAGTATAGGAGAACTTTAGACTGCATAGGTTACGCTGTGCGCCCTATGTTGTTCTATTTTGGCATCCATACGTTTATCAACTGCTCATAATAATAATAATAATAATAATAATAATAATAGTTCCTTCAGACTGCATAGGTTACGCTGTGCGCCCGATGTTGTTCCATTTTAGCATCCATACGTTTTAATTATCAACTGCTATAATAAAAACACCATTTATATAGCGGGTATATACAAAGCTCTATACCGCTTTACAGCTATAAAAATTAATATCTGAACTAAATCGCTCCTGACTAAACATATAATAATTTAAACTAAATTAAATATCAAATTAAAAAGTCAAAAATCATCTAAAAGCAATTCTAAAAAGATGAGTTTTTAAACGCGATTTAAACACAGCGACCGAAGGACTTAATTTCAGAGGGCAGATCATTCCATAACTTGGGGGCGGTGACTGAGAAAACTCTGTCTCCATACGGTTTTAGACGTGCTTAGAGACTTCAAAGAGATGTTTTTCAGCAGATCTTAACTCATTCTTGTCCCGCTCTGCAATTTACCGGTCACCGAAGACCGGTGCTTTGAAAACCTGTAACTTTTCCAAATCCCGGACTATGTTTGAAATGAGCCATTATTATTGGCAAATACTGAGTTTCTTAGACTTTATCGCCCCGTAAACGTATTAAAAGTACCGATTTTCCTTGAATATGACTGTTTATTCTGTTGCAAAACCAAAAAACGCTCTACGACAACACCAACAATAAGCAACTTTGTTTTGAAGTTTTGAAGACAAAAAACTCTCTTCAAGCTAAAAGTCTACATTGGTAGTAAACTTCGACTCAACTTCTTCCAATCTGTTCCAATGTTCCCGCTCACTTCCTTAGCCCGACCTGGGTAACGCTATTTGATTTCAGTTGCTCTCACTGGTCTGACATGTTCGCATTTGTGACCCAAAGGAATTCTGGGATATACTTGGATAACTGCCGCGTGTTTGTCCGCCAATTTCCATTTCAGATATTGTTTAGAACCGTGTCGAGCCACCCGGTCCTCAGTGCTGGCAAAATATTGTACCGACTGCATTATTTAGAAGTCAAAACTCGCCAAAATTGCCATGCCAGGTCCCGGAATCTACTCACAGAATGGCTAGGAGCACAACTTCACTTCCTTTTGAAGATCTTTAATTTTATCTTTTAGATCATGTATTTCCTGAAACCGTAAAGCTTGTGGGATGTGGCTGGAGTGACAAGGATACTTCACAAATTAATGTGATCAAGTAAGCTGAAGCCACTCTAAAGGGCACTAAGGCCACAAGGTAGCGGGCATTACCCCTTAAATCTACCAAAGCAAAGATTGAGCCCAAGCATTAGCAGCATTGTGGCCTTAGTGCCCTTTAGAGTGGCTTCAGCTTACTTGATCACATTAATTTGTGAAGTATCCTTGTCACTCCAGCCACATCCCACAATCTTTACGTTTTCATTGCTTGTTTTATTGACATGTGGGTACTTGAGCCTGAGCATTAGCTATGCCATGCTGATGAGGCCTAACAAGGCCGAAACAGCTGTCCATGGCTGCTAATGCTTGGGCTCAATCTTTGCTTTGGTAGATTTAAGGGGTAATGCTCGCTGCCTTGTGGCCTTAGTGCCCTTTAGAGTGGCTTCACCTTACTTGATCACATTACTTTGTGAAGTATCCTATTTCCTGAGACCTCGAGAGGGCAAGGCCGAGCTTCTTGTTTATTTCCTCTATTGTGGCGGCCATGTTGTCACAACTGCAATTTGGAATGTCCCCGTCAGTCATCGAACGAGGTTTCCTACGCCTCTTTCTTCTTTGGTCCTCCTTCGTTTCTTCCTTTTCTTCTTCTGTATTCTCCGTCAGAATCGGCCTGAGTCTGAAGCTCTACACTAGCTCATTTTTTGCGGAGCGATCTACAACACGTCCTTACGCGGCAAGCGCATGCCCCAACTCCCTTTTGTCGCAGTCTTAATGAAGTACGCCTTTGGATTTGTTACCGAAGGCATCTATCTGCGGATCAGGCCGGACGGAAAGCTCTTCAACCTCTCCAGACTAAGAGAAAAGTCGAAGGTCCAGCTGAAACGTATGCGTGACTTCCTCTTTGATGATGACGAAGCCGTCACCGTGCACTCAGTTGAAGATCTCTAATATCTCATGAACCACTTTAGCTTGACGAGCCTTCGAAGTCACCATTAGTCTGAAGAAAACACAGGTCATGGGACAGGACATTTCGTGACTTCCCACCCAGCATTAGAATCTTCGAACATGAAGTGGAAGTTGTCCATGACTTCGTTGTTCCTGGGCTAGGCGATTTCCGACTCTCTTTCTCTTGACACTGAGTTCAACAAGCGCATTAGCAAGGCAGCTACCACCAGCCTAAAAAAGAGAGTGTGGGCTAACAACAAGCTGACTGAGCACACCAAGATCCAGATCTATAGTGCCTGCGTCTTGAGCACACTTCTGTATGGGAGCGAATCCTGGACCCTTCGTGCCCAACAGGAACGGAAGGTCGATACCTTTCACAATCGCTGCATGCGTCCGACGAATCCTGTACATCACCTGGTAGGACAAAAGTCACAAACACAAGCGTTCTGGAGAGAGCTGGAATCCCCAGCATGTACAAAGTGCTCACGCAGAGGCGCATGCGCTGGCTTGGGGACGCAGCAAGCATGGACGACGGCAGGACCTCCTCTACGTAGAGCTGGTGCAGGGAAAATGCCCCACAGGTAGACTCCAACTGCGATACAAGATGCCTGCACAATAGTGATTTAAAGGCCTTGAACTTCGACGTCAACACCCGAGAGACCACAGCCTTGGGACGATCAGTTTGGAGGCAGACTGTGCATGTACGAAAACGTCTCTCCACGATCGGAGAGACACTAGCCCAGCTGCCGGTAGCAGAGACAGAGGTTAAGGACCGGAGCCAGGCAGGCAGCCCAGCATCTGACTTCGCCTGCACCAAGAGTGGAAGGGACTGTCACTCCCGTATTGAACTGTCCAGCGACACCCGACGCTGTACTAAAACAACACCAAGAGCGCAAGTCCTTAGTCTCCCGAGACTGACGGATGCCTACTACAGAGTTATTGTTAGGGTGAGGGCTGGTCATAAACGACCATTCCTTTGAAAACCTGTAACTTCCCCAAATCCCGCACTATGGTTGAAATGAACCATTGTTATTGCTAAATGCTCAGTTGTTTATACTTTATCACCCTGCAAACTGACCAAATCTCCCAATTTTCGAACATGACCATTTATTGTTGCAAAAATGTTGGCTTTGAACTTCCTCGGAGAACACCAAAAAAATACGCAACCTTCTCTTGAAGTTTAGAAGACAAAAGATCCTCTTGAAGCTAAAAGTCTATATTGACAGCAAACTTTGACTCCACTCCTTGCAATCTGTCCCACATTTTTCTGCTCATTATTGTTTGAGATTGTATTATTTACAAGTCGAAATTCGCCAAAATTGCAATACACTTTCCCAGAATCCATCCACAGATCGGCCAGAGAGACAACCTCACTCGTGAATTCTCATGACTCGCTCAAACACATTCGGGGGTTACCTCTACCTACCAACCCAGCTTTAGGATGCCAAGCAGGGGGCTTTTGAGGTGGGAAATGGTTCAAGAAAAAAAAGAAAGAAAGAAAAGAAAAAAGAAAACACACACACAAACAAAACAAATATTGAATTCGAGGTGAAGTATTCGCTTAAAAACAAGAGACAGCTGGCGTGGCAAGCATGACAAGCAAGATAGAGCCTTCGGTGTTATGGATCACCAAAATCTTTGTGTTAACCCCTTATATCGAATAACGAGAATTGTCTTGCTCTCCCACTCTCGGTAAATTGCAAAAAGTGCAAAAAGTCGGTAGTTAAATAGATAAAAGAAGTAATGTTTATAACAACTTCTCTCGTGATCGAGACAAATGATCAATCATAGTCCATGTAGACACTACTCTGTCCCAGACGAATGATGAAACGCAAACCCGGACACGCTACTAATGTTCGCCAAAGTTCTTTACATGTACTATTTTACAGCCAAACTCGTTGCAACGCGCTGCGTGTTATCGAAAAAAAAACGAGATTTTTTTTTCCGTCAATCAACTGAGTAGGGGGGGAGGGGGTGGGGGGGGGGGGGAGTGTTATATGCAAAATCACAACGCAACGTGTTCTGATTGGGCTATTTGCATACCCCGCTCCCAATCAGATGATTAATCCCTTCACCCCTAAAATCCCTTCAACGTTTGCAAAGCACGCAGCGCGAGACAACGAATTTGGCTGTAAAGATGACTAATCAGGCAAACAGACGGGACTATCAGTTCGGGAAAAAAATCTAGGAACAAAAATCGGTGTTTATACACAGGCGGGTTATCAGACGAAAATTAAAAAGCTTGACAAGACAATTTGTTGGTCCCCCTCCCCGACCCCCCCCCCCCCCCCCAAAAAAAAAAAAGGCAAAACAAAACAAAAAATAGAACCAAAAAATAATAGTTCAGTTTCGCTTGAACTTTCTTTACCACATTATCATTTTTGGCTACGGATAGCGAAGGTTGAAGCGAATTGCAAGATCTTCTTTTATCATAGAACATAACCAAATACTGATTATGGTTGCTTTCCCCTGGAAAAAATAGTTTGATATCTCACTTTTGGTGTTTTGGAAGCATTTTGGTAGTTGAGGATACTTGGTTTCAAATTGATCTCAAAACGCAAAAATCACCATGACGTAACTATCCCTTCAAGGGTGGAGTGACGATGAGTGAGTGCGGAAGTTGAAGATATACGATGGCGTCATAATCCTTATTTTCTATATTTCTTTAGATCTTGGTGTTAAAGAGGTTTTACCACTCGATTTGGACAATGTGGATATTTGCAAGCCTAAGAGCCAATCAGATAAAAGATAAGCGAGAACGGCCCAGTTTATAAAAGAATTGATAGCAAAACAACTATACGATTTACAATTTATTATCTCTGACTTTGTGTTTACGTGCCTAAAGAGAAGTATTTGTAAACTTTGCAGAACTGTTTCATTTATGATTAATATATAGCTTTAGCCAAGCCTAAAAGCAGGGCTCCACGATTATAATTTTTATTGTACTGGTATTGACTGTATTGAACAACTTCGCATGGCTTTCCTTGCGCCAACATATCGTCCTCTGTTTTTCTGTGGTTCTGGTTTGTACATTAAGAGTAGATAAATGTTCAGAAAAGATTTTTCGAATCCTGCCGTGTTTTTGCCCTGAAATCGGCGTTCAAATTTCCCGCTTGAGCCACGCCCATCAAACTTGATCGAGCTAGTAAGGGGCATGGGTCTGTTCCTGATTTCACTTCACAAACATTAAGTCTTTGTAAATATGCATGCAAAGCAGTTTGTGACCTAAAGTTGAAGCTGACCTCGATGACCTTCAAATTTGAACCCGGGGTGTCAATTGACTTTAACATGGATGTCCGAGGATGACTAATATCAAAGATGTATGCTGTAAACTAGATGGTCAACTGGAGTATGGCCGCCATGTTGGATTTGATCGTTGCGTTAAAGTTTGCATCAGACAAAACCAACAAATCTCATTTCTTAGGGTTAAAAGCCGATAAAAAGATATGAACTTAAGAGATTATTTATTCTTGGAAGACAACATTATATTCAGTTTCAACGATATATTCGTTTTATGGCTAATTCATGAAGCTGAGATGTGTAACTCACTAATTTGCAGACTGTAACCGAGAGTCATCTATAGTGTGTACCAGAACATCTGTGGATGTCAGCCATTGTTTTCCGATTTATTTATTCTTTTTCAGTCTTAAAGTGCTTCTACGATCAGAAAATCACTTGTCTTTTTTCTTCAAATTTCGAAAGTGTGCTTGCTTAACACCCGACGTATGAAATTTCAAGCAGAAGATTGTTTACTTTGTGTGCAACTTTTTAATTTAATGGTACGCCATTACTCACGTTCTTAACTGACCGATTAGGCCTCGGAGAGCTGGATCCAAGATAAAATGACGTCATATGCTCACTGTTTTAAAATTGCAGTGTGTGAATGCAGCTTATTAAGTATGCAAAACACGAGTTTCAGAGTCTGAAAGCTCAAAATTCCCGTGCTGCATACTAAATCAGCCGTGTTTACACACACTGCATTCTTACTCTTGCAAGCTTTTTACGTCATTTTGTCCTCGATCCAGTTCTCTCAAGATTTTGAAGTTAGTAATGGCGGATCACTAAATAGAAACATTTCAGTCAAAATAAAAAACTGATTTCTACGAATTAAAGATTGAAATTTCGCGAGTCGGTTGTTAAGCAAACACACTTTCGAAATTTGAAGAAAAAACACAAGTGATTTTCTGATCGTAGTACCACTTTAACCACTGCCTCTTTCAACTTATAGATGACTGCTTTCCAATAAAACCTTTGAATCGATTTGAAGTGCTGTCATGAGTATCTTGGCTTTGAGTGTGTATCTTTTTACGGCGTAAGTCCCGCTTTTATCCATTTTTTTTTATTAATACATTGATCGGCGAAATTTGCCCTAAAAGAGTGAAGCTCATCGAGAGGCATCGAGTATCCTCCCCGAGTGAGTGAGTGCAGGCTCATTTCCCGAAGCAGCGGCTGGTAATCGAGCCAAGGGCTCACTTCGAAAATAAAACTTCTTTACAAATACCAATTAATAAGCTTAGGTCAGAAACGGCAGACAAAGAAGGCAAAAATAAAGCTAACAGGTGGAAAGTATACATGTAGTCATTATTACTTTGAAACTTAATCCAAGTAAAGTAACTTAACCACGTCCAAGAATGCCCTCTTTCAGTTTGCACAGTGAATGTAACCGCACTTTAGGTGTTGGGAGGAGGCGGATTGCCACCAAACTGCAACAGTAAAGATTTTACGCTGACATCGTCAGCTTTGAACGACGTCAATACTTTAACGTTGTCTACTTAAGTGAAGGTTATTTTGTATGGTTTGACGACATAAGACAATTAAAGAGTTCGCAGCACCAGAAAGGAAAATGGTAAACGCTATGCGAGCTTATATTGGTAAATCCAGGAACGACCACATCTCGTGAAAGATTGTTTTCCACGCGGCCCGAAGATTGAAAACATGGCTTCGTTCAACAATGACACGACAGATTTAACAACCTGAAAATCGTAAAGAAAGAACAGAACAACTCTTGTCTTATTGATATAGGTACGACGAATTTGCCGATCACTGCAACAAAAACAGGAAGATAAATTTCGGCATATTTACAGTAAGATTTACTTAAGTTCATGTGAAATGTGTTAAGAGAAAATCGTTGCATTCCTGGTTTATATGAAGGCTTGTGGCAGCTGGTCTGGCTGTAGTACTTGAGTGGAGTAAAATATATTGTCTAAAGCAGGATTTGATAGTGAATTTAACATTTTGGTCTGGTTCAAAATGTTTAGTATTCTTGTACTGTATTTTTTTAAAAAATTGCTTCTTAAGCGCAGAACGTTTGTATAACTAAGGATTTCGTTTGATAATTTCAAATGCATTTCTTGGGCATTTCGGTTAAGTCGTGAGAATCTAGATCTTTTACCGAAGTGGAGGTAAATATCCACCACTTTCACCGACACTGAGGTGAATAATTGTTTTAGTATATACCACACAAGCTGAATAATTAGCGGACCAAAACATTACTTTATGTGTGACAATATACCGACACGCGGTCGGAAATTGTAAAATCTCGCGCGCCGGCTGCTCGGAGGTGAATAGTACTTGCTATTCACCTCCAAGTTAACCAATCAGAGCGCGCCAAAAGTACTATTCACTTGTGTGGTATATACTAAATATCAATATGTGTCAATATATCCTCTGCACTCACGAGTTGCTCATAGGAGCCTTTCATTCTTTTCTCTAGAGAATTTAACCAGGTGGACACGAGAAATGTCTCCTAATGGCTTAAAGCAAAATTGTTTGTCATCTGTCAAACTTGTTCAGCAGGTGAAAATACAATGACTGTTTTAGAAGTGTGCCACACTTCTAAAACAGTCTGTGATAAGTGAACTAATTTTCGTTCCCAGTTCTGAAGGGAATCTTGTAAAGAGATCATGGCTTTCACAGTGGTTTTGATGCTCAGCGTAGTTTTAAATCACGCCTCCATTTTCGCTGCTAGTGCAGGTAGGTTGTTCTGTTTTGTTTTGCACGCATTTAGGTTACATTAAATAAGCCATACAAGTTCGGGTTGTGCCTCAGACTTCGATAAGCTCAAAGGACAACGCAAGTCCAACAATAGCGATTTGAAGGCCTTGAACTTCGACGTCAACAGCCGAGAGACCACAGCCTTGGGACGATCAGTTTGGAGGCAGACTGTGCATGTACGAAAACGTCTCTGCACGATCGGAGAGACACTAGCCCAGCTGTCGGTAGCAGAGACAGAGGTTAAGGACCGGAGCCAGGCAGGCAGCCCAGCATCTGACTTCGCCTGCACCAAGAGTGGAAGGGACTGTCACTCCCGTATTGAACTGTCCAGCGACACCCGACGCTGTACTAAAACAACACCAAGAGCGCAAGTCCTTAGTCTCCCGAGACTGACGGATGCCTACTACAGAGTTATTGTTAGGGTGAGGGCTGGTCATAAACGACCATTCCTTTGAAAACCTGTAACTTCCCCAAATCCCGCACTATGGTTGAAATGAACCATTGTTATAATTGCTAAATGCTCATTTGTTTATACTTTATCACCCTGCAAACTGACCAAATCTCCCAATTTTCGAACATGACCATTTATTGTTGCAAAAATGTTGGCTTTGAACTTCCTCGGACAACACCAAAAAATACGCAACCTTCTCTTGAAGTTTAGAAGACAAAAGATCATCTTGAAGCTAAAAGTCTATATTGACAGCAAACTTTGACTCCACTCCTTGCAATCTGTCCCACATTTTTCTGCTCATTATTGTTAGCGATACAAGTCGAAATTCGCCAAAATTGCAATACACTTTCCCAGAATCCATCCACAGATCGGCCAGAGAGACAACCTCACTCGTGAATTCTCATGACTCGCTCAAACGCATTCGGGGGATTGCCTCTACCTACCAACCCAGCTTTAGGATGCCAAGCAGGGGGCTTTTGAGGAAGGAAATGGTTCAAGAAAAAAAAGAAAGAAAGAAAAGAAAAAAGAAAACACACACACAAACAAAACAAATATTGAATTCGAGGTGAAGTATTCGCTTAAAAACAAGAGACAGCTGGCGTGGCAAGCATGACAAGCAAGATAGAGCCTTCGGTGTTATGGATCACCAAAATCTTTGTGTTAACCCCTTATATCGAATAACGAGAATTTCTTGCTCTCCCACTCTCGGTAAATTGCAAAAAGAGACGTGCAAAAAGTCGGTAGTTAAATAGATAAAAGAAGTAATGTTTATAACAACTTCTCTCGTGATCGAGACAAATGATCAATCATAGTCCGTGTAGACACTACTCTGTCCCAGACGAATGATGAAACGCAAACCCGGACACGCTACTAATGTTCGCCAAAGTTCTTTACATGTACTATTTTACAGCCAAACTCGTTGCAACGCGCTGCGTGTTATCGAAAAAAAAAAAGAGATTTTTTTGTTCCGTCAATCAACTGAGTAGGGGGGGGAGGGGGGGGGGGGGGGGAGTGTTATATGCAAATCACAACGCAACGTGTTCTGATTGGGCTATTTGCATACCCCGCTCCCAATCAGATGATTAATCCCTTCACCCCTAAAATCCCTTCAACGTTTGCAAAGCACGCAGCGCGAGACAACGAATTTGGCTGTAAAGTTGACTAATCAGGCAAACAGACGGGACTATCAGTTCGGGAAAAAAATCTAGGAACAAAAATCGGTGTTTATACACAGGCGGGTTATCAGACGAAAATTAACAAGCTTGACAAGACAATTTGTTGGTCCCCCTCCCCGACCCCCCCCCCCCTCCCAAAAAAAAGGCAAAACAAAACAAAAAATAGAACCAAAAAATAATAGTTCAGTTTCGCTTGAACTTTCTTTACCACATTATCATTTTTGGCTACGGATAGCGAAGGTTGAAGCGAATTGCAAGTTCTTCTTTTATCATAGAACATAACCAAATACTGATTATGGTTGCTTTCCCCTGGAAAAAATAGTTTGATATCTCACTTTTGGTGTTTTGGAAGCATTTTGGTAGTTGAGGATACTTGGTTTCAAATTGATCTCAAAACGCAAAAATCACCATGACGTAACTATCCCTTCAAGGGTGGAGTGACGATGAGTGAGTGCGGAAGTTGAAGATATACGATGGCGTCATAATCCTTATTTTCTATATTTCTTTAGATCTTGGTGTTAAAGAGGTTTTACCACTCGATTTGGACAATGTGGATATTTGCAAGCCTAAGAGCCAATCAGATAAAAGATAAGCGAGAACGGCCCAGTTTATAAAAGAATTGATAGCAAAACAACTATACGATTTACAATTTATTATCTCTGACTTTGTGTTTACGTGCCTAAAGAGAAGTATTTGTAAACTTTGCAGAACTGTTTCATTTATGATTAATATATAGCTTTAGCCAAGCCTAAAAGCAGGGCTCCACGATTATAATTTTTATTGTACTGGTATTGACTGTATTGAACAACTTCGCATGGCTTTCCTTGCGCCAACATATCGTCCTCTGTTTTTCTGTGGTTCTGGTTTGTACATTAAGAGTAGATAAATGTTCAGAAAAGATTTTTCGAATCCTGCCGTGTTTTTGCCCTGAAATCGGCGTTCAAATTTCCCGCTTGAGCCACGCCCATCAAACTTGATCGAGCTAGTAAGGGGCATGGGTCTGTTCCTGATTTCACTTCACAAACATTAAGTCTTTGTAAATATGCATGCAAAGCAGTTTGTGACCTAAAGTTGAAGCTGACCTCGATGACCTTCAAATTTGAACCCGGGGTGTCAATTGACTTTAACATGGATGTCCGAGGATGACTAATATCAAAGATGTATGCTGTAAACTAGATGGTCAACTGGAGTATGGCCGCCATGTTGGATTTGATCGTTGCGTTAAAGTTTGCATCAGACAAAACCAACAAATCTCATTTCTTAGGGTTAAAAGCCGATAAAAAGATATGAACTTAAGAGATTATTTATTCTTGGAAGACAACATTATATTCAGTTTCAACGATATATTCGTTTTATGGCTAATTCATGAAGCTGAGATGTGTAACTCACTAATTTGCAGACTGTAACCGAGAGTCATCTATAGTGTGTACCAGAACATCTGTGGATGTCAGCCATTGTTTTCCGATTTATTTATTCTTTTTCAGTCTTAAAGTGCTTCTACGATCAGAAAATCACTTGTCTTTTTTCTTCAAATTTCGAAAGTGTGCTTGCTTAACACCCGACTTATGAAATTTCAAGCAGAAGATTGTTTACTTTGTGTGCAACTTTTTAATTTAATGGTACGCCATTACTCACGTTCTTAACTGACCGATTAGGCCTCGGAGAGCTGGATCCAAGATAAAATGACGTCATATGCTCACTGTTTTAAAATTGCAGTGTGTGAATGCAGCTTATTAAGTATGCAAAACACGAGTTTCAGAGTCTGAAAGCTCAAAATTCCCGTGCTGCATACTAAATCAGCCGTGTTTACACACACTGCATTCTTACTCTTGCAAGCTTTTTACGTCATTTTGTCCTCGATCCAGTTCTCTCAAGATTTTGAAGTTAGTAATGGCGGATCACTAAATAGAAACATTTCAGTCAAAATAAAAAACTGATTTCTACGAATTAAAGATTGAAATTTCGCGAGTCGGTTGTTAAGCAAACACACTTTCGAAATTTGAAGAAAAAACACAAGTGATTTTCTGATCGTAGTACCACTTTAACCACTGCCTCTTTCAACTTATAGATGACTGCTTTCCAATAAAACCTTTGAATCGATTTGAAGTGCTGTCATGAGTATCTTGGCTTTGAGTGTGTATCTTTTTACGGCGTAAGTCACGCTTTTATCCATTTTTTTTTTTATTAATACATTGATAAGCGAAATTTGCCCTAAAAGAGTGAAGCTCATCGAGAGGCATCGAGTATCCTCCCCGAGTGAGTGAGTGCAGGCTCATTTCCCGAAGCAGCGGCTGGTAATCGAGCCAAGGGCTCACTTCGAAAATAAAACTTCTTTACAAATACCAATTAATAAGCTTAGGTCAGAAACGGCAGACAAAGAAGGCAAAAATAAAGCTAACAGGTGGAAAGTATACATGTAGTCATTATTACTTTGAAACTTAATCCAAGTAAAGTAACTTAACCACGTCCAAGAATGCCCTCTTTCAGTTTGCACAGTGAATGTAACCGCACTTTAGGTGTTGGGAGGAGGCAGATTGCCACCAAACTGCAACAGTAAAGATTTTACGCTGACATCGTCAGCTTTGAACGACGTCAATACTTTAACGTTGACTACTTAAGTGAAGGTTATTTTGTATGGTTTGACGACATAAGACAATTAAAGAGTTCGCAGCACCAGAAAGGAAAATGGTAAACGCTATGCGAGCTTATATTGGTAAATCCAGGAACGACCACATCTCGTGAAAGATTGTTTTCCACGCGGCCCGAAGATTGAAAACATGGCTTCGTTCAACAATGACACGACAGATTTAACAACCTGAAAATCGTAAAGAAAGAACAGAACAACTCTTGTCTTATTGATATAGGTACGACGAATTTGCCGATCACTGCAACAAAAACAGGAAGATAAATTTCGGCATATTTACAGTAAGATTTACTTAAGTTCATGTGAAATGTGTTAAGAGAAAATCGTTGCATTCCTGGTTTATATGAAGGCTTGTGGCAGCTGGTCTGGCTGTAGTACTTGAGTGGAGTAAAATATATTGTCTAAAGCAGGATTTGATAGTGAATTTAACATTTTGGTCTGGTTCAAAATGTTTAGTATTCTTGTACTGTATTTTTTAAAAAAATTGCTTCTTAAGCGCAGAACGTTTGTATAACTAAGGATTTCGTTTGATAATTTCAAATGCATTTCTTGGGCATTTCGGTTAAGTCGTGAGAATCTAGATCTTTTACCGAAGTGGAGGTAAATATCCACCACTTTCACCGACACTGAGGTGAATAATTGTTTTAGTATATACCACACAAGCTGAATAATTAGCGGACCCAAAACATTACTTTATGTGTGACAATATACCGACACGCGGTCGGAAATTGTAAAATCTCGCGCGCCGGCTGCTCGGAGGTGAATAGTACTTGCTATTCACCTCCAAGTTAACCAATCAGAGCGCGCCAAAAGTACTATTCACTTGTGTGGTATATACTAAATATCAATATGTGTCAATATATCCTCTGCACTCACGAGTTGCTCATAGGAGCCTTTCATTCTTTTCTCTAGAGAATTTAACCAGGTGGACACGAGAAATGTCTCCTAATGGCTTAAAGCAAAATTGTTTGTCATCTGTCAAACTTGTTCAGCAGGTGAAAATACAATGACTGTTTTAGAAGTGTGCCACACTTCTAAAACAGTCTGTGATAAGTGAACTAATTTTCGTTCCCAGTTCTGAAGGGAATCTTGTAAAGAGATCATGGCTTTCACAGTGGTTTTGATGCTCAGCGTAGTTTTAAATCACGCCGCCATTTTCGCTGCTAGTGCAGGTAGGTTGTTCTGTTTTGTTTTGCACGCATTTCGGTTACATTAAATAAGCCATACAAGTTCGGGTTGTGCCTCAGACTTCGATAAGCTCAAAGGACAACGCAAGTCCAACAATAGCGATTTGAAGGCCTTGAACTTCGACGTCAACAGCCGAGAGACCACAGCCTTGGGACGATCAGTTTGGAGGCAGACTGTGCATGTACGAAAACGTCTCTGCACGATCGGAGAGACACTAGCCCAGCTGTCGGTAGCAGAGACAGAGGTTAAGGACCGGAGCCAGGCAGGCAGCCCAGCATCTGACTTCGCCTGCACCAAGAGTGGAAGGGACTGTCACTCCCGTATTGAACTGTCCAGCGACACCCGACGCTGTACTAAAACAACACCAAGAGCGCAAGTCCTAGTCTCCCGAGACTGACGGATGCCTACTACAGAGTTATTGTTAGGGTGAGGGCTGGTCATAAACGACCATTCCTTTGAAAACCAGTAACTTCCCCAAATCCCGCACTATGGTTGAAATGAACCATTGTTATTGCTAAATGCTCAGTTGTTTATACTTGATCACCCTGCAAACTGACCAAATCTCCCAATTTTCGAACATGACCATTTATTGTTGCAAAAATGTTGGCTTTGAACTTCCTCGGACAACACCAAAAAATACGCAACCTTCTCTTGAAGTTTAGAAGACAAAAGATCCTCTTGAAGCTAAAAGTCTATATTGACAGCAAACTTTGACTCCACTCCTTGCAATCTGTCCCACATTTTTCTGCTCATTATTTTAGCGATACAAGTCGAAATTCGCCAAAATTGCAATACACTTTCCCAGAATCCATCCACAGATCGGCCAGAGAGACAACCTCACTCGTGAATTCTCATGACTCGCTCAAACGCATTCGGGGATTGCCTCTACCTACCAACCCAGCTTTAGGATGCCAAGCAGGGGGCTTTTGAGGAAGGAAATGGTTCAAGAAAAAAGAAAGAAAGAAAAGAAAAAAGAAAACACACACAAAACAAAACAAATATTGAATTCGAGGTGAAGTATTCGCTTAAAAACAAGAGACAGCTGGCGTGGCAAGCATGACAAGCAAGATAGAGCCTTCGGTGTTATGGATCACCAAGCGAATAACGAGAATGTCTTGCTCTCCCACTCTCGGTAAATTGCAAAAAGAGACGTGCAAAAAGTCGGTAGTTAAATAGATAAAAGAAGTAATGTTTATAACAACTTCTCTCGTGATCGAGACAAATGATCAATCATAGTCCGTGTAGACACTACTCTGTCCCAGACGAATGATGAAACGCAAAACCGGACCCGCTACTAATGTTGCTTTCCAATAAAACCTTTGAATCGATTTGAAGTGCTGTCATGAGTATCTTGGCTTTGAGTGTGTATCTTTTTACGGCGTAAGTCCCGCTTTTATCCATTTTTTTTTTTATTAATACATTGATCGGCGAAATTTGCCCTAAAAGAGTGAAGCTCATCGAGAGGCCTCACTTAAGCTCGATTTCCGCCGCTCACTCGGGACCGATTCGGAGTATCCTCCCGAGTGAGTGAGTGCAGGCTCATTTCCCGAAGCAGCGGCTGGTAATCGAGCCAAGGGCTCACTTCGAAAATAAAACTTCTTTACAAATACCAATTAATAAGCTTAGGTCAGAAACGGCAGACAAAGAAGGCAAAAATAAAGCTAACAGGTGGAAAGTATACATGTAGTCATTATTACTTTGAAACTTAATCCAAGTAAAGTAACTTAACCACGTCCAAGAATGCCCTCTTTCAGTTTGCACAGTGAATGTAACCGCACTTTAGGTGTTGGGAGGAGGCAGATTGCCACCAAACTGCAACAGTAAAGATTTTACGCTGACATCGTCAGCTTTGAACGACGTCAATACTTTAACGTTGTCTACTTAAGTGAAGGTTATTTTGTATGGTTTGACGACATAAGACAATTAAAGAGTTCGCAGCACCAGAAAGGAAAATGGTAAACGCTATGCGAGCTTATATTGGTAAATCCAGGAACGACCACATCTCGTGAAAGATTGTTTTCCACGCGGCCCGAAGATTGAAAACATGGCTTCGTTCAACAATGACACGACAGATTTAACAACCTGAAAATCGTAAAGAAAGAACAGAACAACTCTTGTCTTATTGATATAGGTACGACGAATTTGCCGATCACTGCAAACAAAAACAGGAAGATAAATTTCGGCATATTTTACAGTAAGATTTACTTAAGTTCATGTGAAATGTGTTAAGAGAAAATCGTTTGCATTCCTGGTTTATATGAAGGCTTTGGCAGCTGGTCTGGCTGTAGTACTTGAGTGGAGTAAAATATATTGTCTAAAGCAGGATTTGATAGTGAATTTAACATTTTGGTCTGGTTCAAAATGTTTAGTATTCTTGTACTGTACTTAAAAAAATGCTTCTTGCGCAGAATGTAACGATTTCGTTTGATAATTCAAATGCACTTGGGATTTTAGCTGAATCTAGCTTTGAAGTGGAGGTAAAATACTTTCACGACACTGAGTGAATATTTTTAGTTTACACACAAGATAATTAGCGGACCAAAAATTACTATGAGCTTATATTGGTAAATCCAGGAACGACCACATCTCGTGAAAGATTGTTTTCCACGCGGCCCGAAGATTGAAAACATGGCTTCGTTCAACAATGACACGACAGATTTAACAACCTGAAAATCGTAAAGAAAGAACAGAACAACTCTTGTCTTATTGATATAGGTACGACGAATTTGCCGATCACTGCAACAAAAACAGGAAGATAAATTTCGGCATATTTACAGTAAGATTTACTTAAGTTCATGTGAAATGTGTTAAGAGAAAATCGTTGCATTCCTGGTTTATATGAAGGCTTGTGGCAGCTGGTCTGGCTGTAGTACTTGAGTGGAGTAAAATATATTGTCTAAAGCAGGATTTGATAGTGAATTTAACATTTTGGTCTGGTTCAAAATGTTTAGTATTCTTGTACTGTATTTTTTTAAAAAAATTGCTTCTTAAGCGCAGAACGTTTGTATAACTAAGGATTTCGTTTGATAATTTCAAATGCATTTCTTGGGCATTTCGGTTAAGTCGTGAGAATCTAGATCTTTTAACGAAGTGGAGGTAAATATCCACCACTTTCACCGACACTGAGGTGAATAATTGTTTTAGTATATACCACACAAGCTGAATAATTAGCGGACCAAAACATTACTTTATGTGTGACAATATACCGACACGCGGTCGGAAATTGTAAAATCTCGCGCGCCGGCTGCTCGGAGGTGAATAGTACTTGCTATTCACCTCCAAGTTAACCAATCAGAGCGCGCCAAAAGTACTATTCACTTGTGTGGTATATACTAAATATCAATATGTGTCAATATATCCTCTGCACTCACGAGTTGCTCATAGGAGCCTTTCATTCTTTTCTCTAGAGAATTTAACCAGGTGGACACGAGAAATGTCTCCTAATGGCTTAAAGCAAAATTGTTTGTCATCTGTCAAACTTGTTCAGCAGGTGAAAATACAATGACTGTTTTAGAAGTGTGCCACACTTCTAAAACAGTCTGTGATAAGTGAACTAATTTTCGTTCCCAGTTCTGAAGGGAATCTTGTAAAGAGATCATGGCTTTCACAGTGGTTTTGATGCTCAGCGTAGTTTTAAATCACGCCGCCATTTTCGCTGCTAGTGCAGGTAGGTTGTTCTGTTTTGTTTTGCACGCATTTCGGTTACATTAAATAAGCCATACAAGTTCGGGTTGTGCCTCAGACTTCGATAAGCTCAAAGGACAACGCAAGTCCAACCGCAGGTTTAAGGCATCTTATTTGGAAATTTCGATCCTCGGACAGAAAACAACAACAACAACAACAGGCCACAACAAGCAATCGTTGTAACATGTTGCCATTGATTCTTGGGTGTGGTGATACCAGGTCGTCTCTCTAATTTAAGTCCTCTAACCTCTTCGAGTATAGATCCATATTAATGGTTCGTTGAGAGGACGTCTCACGACTAGGAGGGTTCAATTAAAAATTAAATCAGTGCTGCACAGCTCAAAAGTTAGTGTGCAGTTTAAAAGACGAGGATAGGTTTGAAAATGAGTGCTAATGAGGAAATGAGTAAAGGGATCTACAGGTGCACCAGTGAACTCATGACAACCACAGTGTAAACTGATTAATTTTCGACAACCGAGCTAAGGCTAACGCAAATGTGTACGCACAAATAGTCTCATAAAGCAGGATTACTGAGTGACTCTTTACTATTTCCATTCACGAAGGAGGTTGCCAGTTATCAACATTTCCTAGACTCACGGCTTATTGCGTTCGAGGAAGAAGAACGCTCTCTAATCTCTTGGTTCTGTTGTGGTTTAGTGGATGTCCTGTTTACCTAGTCGGATCTTTCAGGAATTTCAAGTTTTGGTCGGGTTTCGTTGGGAAGTACCTTTTCGTCGCAATCTTGAATTATCATAGACGCCTCGTTCGCTGTTTGCTGCTGTTAAAAAATACAATCTTTAAGGCTCATGGGCGGTCAGAAAATAGGACGTGGAGGTCATAAAAGCGACGAAAAACCATTCGCGTTTGGATTCCCTCAATTTCGAAATGCAGCCTAAATATTTAATAATTACGCTCAAAAATTAAGGCCGAACCGCGGACTTATACAGTGGATTTTATGAGACCAGAGAAGATACTTCACCGGGTGGCAAATGTTGCTTTGAAATTTTGATTTGCTTTTATTGATTTCATCATGAAATGTTTGAGTGATGATTTGAGGTGAAATAGTATAATATATGAATTTTGGCTTGCACCGTGGAACTCAGTTCCCATCAAGTGATCGCGTTGAGGCGAAGCGTGTACAAATATTAAAGAAACATGTTTGCACGTACGCCGGCACGAAAATCGAAAGTTGGCTGGAAGGACTTTCTCTCTTTGTTAATTCATAGTTATGATCAAGCCGAAAGCGAAGTGTTGACATGACTACAGTAATTTACTCATGTGGTTGTAATTGGATACGTGAGCGGTTTCGATCAACGTCCGCAAACCGTTTAGCAATTTTTGCTTTCAAGATGGTTGCCTTGTTATAACTTCATAGGCAACCATAGCTTTTTGTGAAAGATTTCAGCACAGCCCCGTAAATTAATTGTACATGTAATACTGAAACGGCAAGCATGAGTAGAGTCTTGAGTATCAAAATGTATAAATAATTAACGGTATGGAGCTGTATGGAAATCTTGCCCGGCAATTTTTACATTATAAATGTTCTTTACTATTCCAGTTTAAGAAAAAGTTAATTTGGAGAGCCTACAATGCTTATTTAGTTAATGTGCACTCGGCTTACTTTTCCTGTCCTTCACGAAATTTGATTTGTGCACTCGCGCACAAAGGAGCTCCTGAAACAAGACCAGGAAATTTCGTTTCCACCGTTTAGGGATGAACTAACGTTTGCTAATCAGATGGGCAGTTTTGTCATTGAAAAGGTCAAAACGATACATTTAAAGCTTGATGAAATATCTTCGACAATACCAGATATTCAATGCAACAATACTGAATCGTGCAGTGTATGTGGTCGTCCGTGGATCGGTCAATTTAAACCGTTATCAGAGAGTGAAGTACGGAGGCTCACAGAAAGCTCTTCTAAGAAGACATGTGCACTTGACCCGGCGATGCCAACGCTTTTTGTGTTTGGGTGTATGGATGTGCTTCTTCCGGTTCACACGAAAATTATTAAACGATCTTTCGAATCGGGTACATTTGCGGAGAACTGGAACGCTCGGACTGGACATGTCAGCTTCAATATGTTTTGTAACTCACTGAAAGAGCAGTATTTAACCAAGTGCACAATCATATGGTAACTGAATGGTCTTAATTATTCGAAGTTGCGTTCAATTTGCGTTCAGGCAAAATCACAGCATAGAAACTGCACTTCTTAGGGTAATGAATGACATACTTCTTATGATGAATTCATAACATATCACACTGCTGGTACTAATTGACCTAAGCGCAGGCTTTGACACTGTAGATCAGGAGGTATTACTTTATTGGTTTAGGTCCTACTTTTGTTTAAGAAATCAACGTATTTCGGTGCAGGGAATATCGTCTCGACAATCTTAACTTCGGTGTGGTGTTCCGCAAGGTTCTTGTTTAGGTTCTTTATTATTTGTTTCTTATGCATCGAAACTCAAAATCATAATCGTTGAACACCACCTACCAATGCCATGAATAAATGCATTAATGATTTAAGAAATTGGATGATTAAGGAGAGATTAATGATAAATGACGATAAAATTCTTTAGACATTTTTAAGCGTACGTTAAAGGTATGTAGGTTATTTATTACGATTTTTTTCTATTTATTTATTAATTTTGTTCCATTGATTGATTGATTAATTGATTTTTCGAATTATTACATTTTTACTGGTTTTATTTTGCCTTTTCTTCTACTCAAATAGTTTTTAGATTATATATGAATGGAAAGCGCTACTGATCATTCCGTATGTAAATATCGCTATACAAGTTTTAAAAATTATTATTATTATTATTATTATTAAAACACGCTGTAGTTAGAGAGTTAACATCCCTTCCAACGCACTAAGCTTTGATTATCACTCAGTATCCAATTATATTTCACGTACACTGAACCCGTTTTATATGCCATATTCTCTTTGTGGCAGTTAAGTCCGGGACATACAAAAACGACACTGAGTGAAAAGTCAGGCGTTTCCATCTCCGTTTCAATAAAATAAACAGAGAGCTACATAAGAGAATTCTTATATTAGTATAGGTAATCACATGATTTCGAGTGCAATTTGGAATAAATAAGCACGAGTAAATTTTTTCAACTTTAGCGAGCGCTTATATGAGAAAAAGTTGACCCCTTTGCCCGAGCCTTGACCACGTTGACCCGCCTGGGCGATCCAAATTGTTCATATGGAGAACAGTTGGCCCGACGAGGAGGGATGACCCGCCTAGTCACACTTCTAGCCGAGCCAACATTTTGTTTCTAATGTTAATGGTTTGCGAAGTTTTGTAAGGAAATGTAGGGAAAGTTGGCTCGCCCAGGGTAGCTCGGGTCGGCGAGTGACCCTTCTACCCAGGACAAGTTTCTTCAATATAAACGGGGCCTTAGTCAGAGAAAAGCAGTTGTAGTTGAACATCCCCCCTCCCCCTCTCAAACAAAACAAAACAAAGGTGAAAAAAAAAAAACAAAAAGAAGAGATAAAAAGGAATCACGGGCAGATTCACTGTGCTGTAGATTCCTTTTTTAGCGCGCGCGCGCGGAGCACCATAAGTAAGAAAATATGTTTACCCATCTATCTGAGAAAATTTGGTTATGACGTCACCGTACGACCGACCGACCGTACGTACGTCCGCTCTTCCATGTATGCCAATATGAAATGCCACTGAGGTATATCCTAATAATAATAATAATAATAATAATAATAATAATAATAATAATAATAAATAATCCAGCATGGCGGCTATATGCTGGCTGAAGAGCTACTTTACTGCGTACATCTTTAATTTTGGACATCCATGTTATGGCCAATTGACACCTGTCAAAACAAGGTATCCGCTGACCAGTATCACGTGACCATATCGCGGGCTCAAGTTTAAAGCTCATCGATGGCAGCTGTTTTTTTTAAGTTGACCGCTGACCAGGTACTGGTTTTCGATTTGATCACAGGCTTAAGTCAGGTTAACTGAACCAAAACGAGACACCCAAGCCAAAACGAGGCTTAATTTTTAATTCGACCAAAACAACTTCATCTTCTTTGAAGTTTTTCTCTTAATTCGCGTAAAAGGCATAAAAATCAAGAACTAGTTAACAGATACTCCGGAAGGAGAATTTCAAGTGATAAAAACTTCAAAAGGAAGAGCAGAAGATTTGTCTCAGGAAACGCTTAAAACTTGGATCGACTTGCATGACGCCCGGCTTATGTTGTTGAAAAACAAAATGATTCAACGCTTCATGGGCTTTCACTTTACGGCGGCATCTTACAGTTCACCAAGAAAGGTCACTTAACAGTTCACCGGCATTGATGGGAGGAACGAAAGGCTCAAAGTTAGTGGAAGAAGTTCTTTCTTTGGACAAACCGTTTGCTATTTTTCCCGATGCGTATTTCAAGTGGTACTAACCTCTACAACACAGGTGACTGAATAAAATAAATTGAAGCTTTACAGGTCGTTTACTAGTTGTTACTTTTGTTCAGGAATGAAATTTGTATTTTAATTTTCTCTCGACTGGATATAAATAATAATCATCTATACTCGTTTCTTACGCAAAGAAGTAGTTGAATTGTTTGTTTGATTTGTTGTTTTCCTTGCAAGCGAACGAGTGTTTTTACCGCATGGCTGCCTGTTTTCAGTGTTTTTCGACGTCGGTGCCTCATCAGCGTTAAAAAACTTTTGCCCATATCTTAATAAGACGTCATCGCAATGAGTCCTCGTAAAATTAAGCATTAAGCCCGGGGCAAACGATCAAACACTTCATCGTCTTGGAAGAGCATGTTTGACCGTTTAGCCGCCTCTCTCAACTTAACATTGAAATGGCTTTCGTTTTCATCCGACATTTCGATCTACGAACAAATGTTTGATCGTTCAACCCAGCCAAGAAAGTGCACAGTCAGTTAAAAGCAAACCAAAGGAAGCACATAACGTCAAAATTTCAGCGATATCACCTTCCTGTCTACTTGCTTTGTCTTTTGTTTGGTCAAACATTGTTTGTTTCCATGCTAGCAGAGGTTTCTCGCTGGCAGAGACCTCTGCTAGCAAGGAAATTGTTTGTCGGCTAGTCACCCAACGTTATGTTTGTCAAACACATTGTTCAGGAAAATGTTTGATCGTTTGTCTAGTTTGGGCTTTAGTATTACTTGTGTTTTGCGCGAAGAGGACAATTTCAGCAACTTCTGAAAACACAAATGATATCAATCCGCTTTCATTAACCTGTCTCGAGATTGAGAATACAATGGAAATGTCGGCTTTAAAAAGACACCGCCCGTCAAATGGGTAAAAAACGCTCTAAAACTCTGGCCCATCCTATTCGTTGCGTGCAACTCCGGTGTCTACGGCATGATAACTGCGTAAACTTGAAAGGGTCATATGAAACTAAAGGAGAACATACACCCAAAGAAAATAATTCAAAAAGCTCAGTTTCAATTAATGATTCATGCAATCTTTCAACTGGCATTTGTTTTTCTCAGCACATTCGTTGCCACTTGAATCTGAAAGGGTCATGAGAAAATAAAGGGGTACATACAGGCAACTGATATGAATCAAAGAAACAGTGCGGGCATCTCATTTAAGGTGGATTTCCACTATAGAGACATTTTTATGTGCTTACGGACGTAAACTTTAACTGGCTTCACGTGCGTAAATAAAATAGAGAGGATGTGTGAAAGGTCGCGCGTAAACTTTAAAGTTGAACCTCGTTCAACTTTTACGTTTACGCGTGATCTTTCGCACATCGTCTCCATTCCCAGTTAAAGGTTACATCCGTGCGCACGCAAAAATTACACGACAGTGGAAATCCACTTTTACTTTAGCTGTAAGATTTTAATAAAGGTGGCAATTTGTCATGCTATATAATTTTTTTCCTTCAAAATAGAGAACCACCAAAGCGAGTAAATATAAGAGAAGTTAAATATATTATGCATCAAATGGGAACTCGGACTCTATGTAACTGCGTGATGCAGTTCTAGTCAATACCCACATTTCACCCTTGCTCACCATAGAGTCTCCAGTAGCTCAGTGGTTAGAGCATCCGACTAGATCACGGAGGGTCGTGGGTTCAAATCCCATCTGGAACTCGGATTTTTTTTTCCGAGTTCCCATTTGATGCATAATATATTTAACTTCTAAAATAGAGAACGACCTTTCTTTACACCCCAAGCAAACATGTCGGAGTTAACAACTGGCGTTAGTTTCATTCCGAGAGAAGATTATGCAAATCGAGAAGTTTGTGCTCGTAGGCCCGTAGCGCCCTTGTTTTTTTTCTTCTTTTCAGGTTTTTTTTATTTATTGTCGATCTCGACTTTGCCGCCTTTGGCGAAAGAAGTCAACAACAACAACAGCGTGTTTTTGCTTCTTTCCAGCGCCTGGAACCTGTGACTTTGAGGGAGGTATGTGTGGATACACACACGATGCCAGTGCTGAGTTCGAATGGACCAACAACACAGGATCTACTCGCAGTTGGTATACAGGACCTGAAAAAGATCATACGACTGGGAATGGTGATGTATTGTTTGAGATTCTCTACACACGACGCCTAAACACAGTTAATGAAAGAAAAGTGTAGTGAGTCATAGGGCAAAGTATTTTTCTCTCTGTCCACAACTCAAAGATTGAAACAACATAAAAATTATAAAGGAGCTTATGGGTCTTGTTTTCTTCTCTATTCAGGATCCTACATGTACATCGAAACATCGTCCCCACGTTTGAACCGTGAGGTAGCTCGCCTGATTAGTCCCGAGATCTCCGCCACTGATGGAAACTGTCTCAAGTTCTATTTCCACATGAATGGCCTCAATATCCGGGAACTTATAGTTTATTCTCAGCCCCTAAAAGGTTCCAGAGAGCTTCTGTGGCGTCAACAAGGGGACCAAGGAGATGCTTGGAAGTTTGCTTCGGTTCGCTTACCAGTACCTCAACAGTCAACCATAAAGGTGAGCGCAGACGGTACGGTTGATAAGAGATACACACTTCTGCGTGGTTGTGTCCTAAATGTCTGCTGGATAACGTTCCCTTTCCCCTATTAACTCAACATAAACAGATTAGGTGCAGGAAAGCACCTATAGTCATTTCAAGGGCAAAACGTGTTTTATACATGAACTAAAGGATTTCGGGTTCTTGAAACTGCCACAAAACTTATGCGCGTACATTCGAAGCTCATTAGAAGGGAAGGTTAATTGGAGAGGAGGAAAACATTTATTGGAGAAACAAGAACGAAGCGTTTCTAGAACGACATTAGTAAGGACTACCCATGCGACCGCCGAAAGACCTCGTCCTTCGCATTCCAGTTGGAGATGTGATCACAGATTAGGATGTTGTCACTGAGTGTACAAGAAGGGTAAAAAAAAAACAAGCAAAAAACAAAACAAAACAAAACAAAAAAAGCAAAAAAAGAAAAAGAGACAAGCTTGTACAACAACAACAACAACAACAACAACAAAAATGACCACGGGAACGCACTTGTTCAAAACTTTCATTTCATTGGTGACGCTTAAAGATTTTACGGCACTGATTTTATGTTAGAACTTTAAAGTAACATTAGCTTGCGATATAAACTAGCACTCAGTCAGTCGCTTGTACTTGAACGACCTCACAAAAAGATTACACACACATATATTCCACGGATATGATTTAACTACCTTGTGCAGTCTGATTATCAGTTCCATCACTAGAAAAGTAGTGTTCTGCCTAGCTTTGATTTAAGTGGCCCTTGTAGAACGATCTTATGCTAGAAGAAAGTGTCTCTCAATAGACCCCTTGCAAAAATGGCTCCCTTTAAATAATTCTTTTGTTTGTAATCAAAATAGCCTCACTAACCTCGTTCGGGATAACAAATTCTTTAGAATTTCGATCTCAAAAACGAGGTTAGTAAGGCTATTTAGAATACGAACAAAAGAATAATTTAAAGGCAGCCATTTTTGCATAGGGTCCATAGCCTTCTAGTAAATGGGCATACTTCAGTTAGGTTTCCTTCTAAACTATGGTTGTGTCACAAAAGTAGATTTTGAACAATTTTCAAAGTATCTAACGTGGTGTAACTGAACACACAGGTCGTGTTTGAAGGAGTTGCTGGTACAGGGTATATGGGGGACATAGCTATAGATGACATACGGGTGTTTAAGAAAAGAAGATGTAGAGTACAACCAATATCAGCGAGACCACGGCCTGTGAAACCAACACCGGTTCCCACCGCACCAAGTAAGTAGTAGAAACTTAGAATTAAAAACTACCGAGCAATCATTCTCAAGTTCCAACTTTATAATCACTTTACGCCACCCTAGGTAATGTACGTGGTATAAGCCTTTCCTCTTAGTGTTCAAGAAGCATTTCATATCAAAGCGAAGGTCGAGATCTCATCTGCCGTTCGTAGTGATTCTAGGTTTTGCATGCGAAAGGATCATAACCATGCTAATCATCACACATGAAAAGCTGTTGGATCACAGCCTCGTTCTTATGGCATTCATTTCCTTCTTCAGTCGTAAGTGAAGTATTGTCATTCGGTGACACTGAATAGAATGCATACCGTATTTCCTTGAATAAGCGCACACGCTCTAATAAGCGCCATCTCCAGAACAAGCGCCTACCCCTTCGTCCAAAATAGCAAATAGCGCCCTCTTCCCCTCCCCCTCACTTTCTTAAATAATAGAGATGCAAGGAGAACCTGTTTCTATTCACCTTGTTTATGATCTTTTAAACTTCAACTACACAAGCATCAGTACATGTTGGAGAACAGTTTATTTTCCGGCGTTGAGTCACTTCCAGTTATTTCTATCTCCATTTGCTTGTAGAGTTCTTTTCTGTGCACTAGCCAAAATAAAGTTACAGTTCGTTGAAAGGGAAAACTTAATAAGCGCCCCACTCGATTAAGCGCCCTTCTTCGAATAAGCGCCCACGCTTTTGCCAGAAATTTTATGCAATAGCCCAGGCGCTTACTCGAGGAAATACGGTACTCCCACTAAATAGTCCGGTAAGCTGTCATATTACACCGTGCTTTGACCAGATGCCCCCGGGACCTATGACCCTTTCAGTGAGCCTAATTTTAGCAAAGTGCCATTTAAAAAATACCGACAAAAACAAGTTAAGTCTGGTTTGCCTCTGTAGCCGTGCTATCTTGTGGAGCAAAACCGCACTCACGCATCGTGGGTGGCACCACGGCCACGCCCAACTCCTGGCCCTGGCTGGCTATGCTGTTGTATAATGGAAGAAACGGATATCGGAAACAGTTCTGCGGTGGATCCCTGGTAACTAACGACTGGGTACTGACCGCTGCTCACTGCGTAGTGGATATCAGGGAAGAAGATTACAGCACTCATATGGTTAGGTAATAAAACGTTATTTATTGAAAATGATACATTTACTGAGCTGTTCCTCAGTCAATCTACCAATGCAAAGATCGCTCTACCGCCCAGGCTGTTTTTGATTATGGACCGCGACTATCCTCACGAAATTCACGTTTAGTAGTTTGGAAGGACAAGATCAGCTTGCTGGTTGCAATCACCAATGATTCACCTATGTAAGACCGTGTAAAAAGGACGTAATACACAAAAGCTCTATTTCTGTTCTCTTTACAGAATGGGAGCTCATTATAAAAATGCCTCACGTCTGATTGGCACTGAGCAAGACTTTGGGATCGAAAAGATTTATTTCCATCCGGAGTACAACAGCGTGACAAGTACCAACTTCGACATCGCACTTATTCGTTTGGATCGCCCCGCAATTATACAGCATGGAGTGGGCCTGGTGTGTTTACCTGAAGATGATATTAGCTTCCTTCCTGGATCCAGCTGCACGATAACCGGCTGGGGAACACTGATGCCAGGGGGCTCCTCACCAGAAGAACTTCAACAAGCCAAGGTTCCCTTGGTTTCAAACGAGGAGTGCACCAAGAATGGATCATACCCACAAGACAAGATCACCGCGGAGATGTTATGTGCTGGGTTTCCACAGGGAGGTATAGATGCTTGTCAGGGGGATTCAGGGGGACCATTGGTTTGCCCACACAATGGCAAGTGGTACCTGGTGGGGGCCACCAGCTGGGGATACAGCTGCGCAGAGCCAGACTTCCCTGGGATTTATGCACGAGTGGCGCTCCTTAAGGACTGGGTCTTCCATACAATGGCTCATCATTCTTCTTAAGGCGTCGGTCTTTGATGTGATGGGTTATCCTAATATTTACCACGGTCGTAGAAGCTCAGTTATATTCATGTATTAGGGGTTATTAGTTAAATCAGCGATGTCTACATTAATTAACATATGTTAACGGTGGAATAAAGGTTAACAAGTCAAAGACCTGTTTGAGATCTTTGCCTTCGAAACTATGTTAATCACAACTTGAATGTAACCCTCAAATGGCGGAACTAAGGGACGAGGCTAGCACCTCTTTTCTTAAAAAAAAAAAAAAAAGAAAGCTTTTTACCGTGTAAAACAATTTTCAGTCAGCCCCCCTAAACAAAGTCAGGGCCAATTTCACCTTTTAATTATTAAGAGCCAATGTCAGAATATATCTAGACTGCGAGTAGTCTCTAATTTCGGCGATAGATTGTGGGGCGGCCGAAAGACACGCGCGCGCGAAGTTGCGAGGAGACGCGGTGCAAAGCGAGCTTTTTGGGCTTGTACATGAACAATTACTGTTTATTTTGAACTTTACCACGCGACGTCCCCGACTTCGTGATCATTAACTTTCGGCTGTTTTGCCAGATTTTTTCAGAATATTCAACAGAAAACTCCGCTTTATTAGCTTGTCAAGGAGAAAGGCTTATTCTAATATCATTTTTTGCCAATGCCAAGTGATTCTATGAGATGTAAATAATTTTCGTGCGACTTTCTTCGCTTTAATTACATTTGTTTCGCTTTGTTTATCGCGCATGGGGTCCAAAGTCCTCCAGTTAAAATTTTAATACACGCCAGCGTTTAAATTTGCAGAGCTAAAAACTTCAATTCTTATGAATAAAATGACCGTTCTTTCATGTGGTATAACTGCTTTTTCAATTTGAATTATACCAGGATCAATTTTGGGCGGCTAAAGTTGAGCGATATTTTCACATTCAAAACAACATACAAAGATGGGGTAAGCAACGAAGGTTAAAAACTGTACTATAAAGTAATTTTGCTTAAACCGTTTACACAATCTTGAAGCTTTGGAAGTCTTCTAATTATGTGAGGAAGATGAAGCCAATAGGAACTTGTTCGCGCCGGTGCTGTTTCTTTGAAATTTCACGAATAAAAATTGTATTTTTTGCGAATTTTCGAACTTTTCCAAAATTCTCCAAATGTAAAGCGTTTTGGGATTTTTTAATATCATTTCTTGAAATAATTCCAGTAAAGGGTTGTTTGGGTGGTATTAGCCAAAATTCGATTAGTAGTATAGTAGTTGGGGGTACCAGACCATTTTTATGGTCTGTTACCAAACCCAACTACTACACTACTTTACCATCTGATGATATCGGTTAATGATCTCGTATTTTTGTAATCTATAGTTGTTTAATTTTATGAAAACTATATATTTGCAATTTATGATCTATATTCTCGGAAACATCACCAAGCGTGACATTCTCAGAAAACAGGAAATGAATCATCACCTATAGCTATTATTCTAAGTCACGAGACGGTCGCCTCTGACCGGCACTGCTGTGCCGTGACGTCACGTTTGAAAAATAATATCTCATATAATAGTATAGAATGAGTTGTAATTCAGTAATTCA
>JAEMWC010000087.1:765000-777500 GCA_016490735.1 Pachyseris speciosa | reverse complement strand
ACTTGCTGTAAATATCGATACTTATCCTGATCTAAATTTTTGGCGTATAGATGGATCTGATCATAATAGACTAATGGTTCAATAATCAAATGCAAAAACAGTGTTGTCTTTCCAGACCCAGAATTTCCAGCTAACAACATTCTGAATGCATCTTTTGGCATATATTTATACAACTGTCTGAAAGACTTGTTTGAATCCTGAATAATATCATAGTTTGGTATTTCCATATGTTAATAGTTTAGATTAGTCTAATATAATTGTATGGATATAGAGCGTATGAAAAAGCTTCTTAAAAGTGGAATTGAAGCTGGAAATAAGACGAAAGAAGTTCGTGAGGTTATCAAGACTTATGAATATGCAAAACAAGACGCGTATGATACAACATCAGAATTATTTAAACCTTCAATTGATGCTCAGAAGAGTGTAAAAGAAAGTATAGACAAAAAACAGGATGAAGTCATTGAACAGTTGAAAAAGAATCAAAAAGCATTGACAAGTGGGTTTGAAGATATTATGATGTTGAACACACTACCTGAATCAAAACCTTTGGAAACAACAAAATTACCAATTGATTATAAACCAGAAATGATGTCTGAAACAAAATCACCCTATAAGTCAAATATTGATAAGGGTTTTTCACTTGAGGAGGTTCAAAAATTAATGAAATATAATTTATCTCCTCCATCAGAAATACTTAATTCATACATGGATGGATCAATAAATATCAATGACTATGATGCAAAAATTGGTAAATTAACCCAAGATCTCGGGCGTAAAAAAGGACTACTATCAAAAACCAAAAAGGAGAGGGATGATAATAAAGAAAAAATTCATGAATTAACACAAGACATCAAAACATTGCAAAAGTATCGAAAAAGAATTGATCTTATTGAAGAAGGCTCAAAAACTATCGGTGAAGGTATTAGAAAGAAAAAACAATATGGAGCAGGTGTTTTTCATTATAATAATATTGGCGACTTGCTTTCACGACTACAGTTACTTGGTGGGTCTATTTTTGCTGGTAATAATAGTGCAGGTGTCAGAGATGAGTTTGTGAATATATTGCATGTATTAAGCAGACTGGGTATTGTTTCAAACAATGAGCTCAATAAAATAATAACCAAATATCTAATCTAATAGTATATGACAGAAATTTCATTACGATTCAACAGTAAAAACAGAGACAAAATTGGTGTAAGCAAGAGTCATGATTTTACAAAAAGATTCAATATTCCCCTCAAATTATCGAAAGAAATGAAATATGAAACCGCTGTAAAGACTATCAATATGACATACAGTTGGTATAACATCAGAGAATATTTCGGGAATAATCAAATTAAATACAGCTATGACAAAGGTGTAAACTGGGAAACAATAACATTTGTTGATGGAATGTACTCATATGATGACATCAATAATTACATTCACGAGTATATGAGAAAAAATAAACATTTACTGAATCCATCTGAAACAGACGAATCAAAATTCAAGTATGGTATTAATATCTTTTTCGTTTTATCAACATACCGTATTTTGATTCAACTTGATGAAAACTATCGAGTGGATCTGAGAGATCTTGAATTCAGAAAACTTATCGGTTTCGATTCAAAATTAATTTCAGCAACGGAATATGGAACAAATCTTCCTGACATTACGAGAGGGGTTGATGAAATCTATATCAATAGCAATTTGGTGACAGATAGCATCGTCGATGGAAATTCCACAAATACTATTGCTGTTATTCCAGTCACAGATCTCGTCAGAAGTTTACCTTTCACTTATAAACCTCGTTTTCTCTCATGGAATCCTGTCTCAACACATACAATCAGCTCAATTCATTTTTACGTCACTGATTCTTCTGGAGCACCAGTTGATTTAAACGGGATAGATTGGTATATTGAGATATTCTTGAGAGGGACTGAATTATAAAACCTAATTGTATATGAAACGATTTGAGTTTAAAAATTATGATAAACATGGTGAAGGTATTATGACTGACATTATCAAAACAGTTGCGAAAAAAGCACCCAAAACAATTGGTGAACACGCTGGCAAAAAAGGTGGTGATAAAATAATAGAACTTTTGAGAAAGATGAAGAATGGGAGTGAGAGCATGAGTGTGAGTGGGGGTGAGATCAAAAGAAAGAGAGGTAGACCACGAAAGAATCAGTCAAATAATGAATAAATAACTTTTATCTAACACAATAATATATGTCAAACTATCGAGAATCGAAATATATTGAACGATATGAAGATGTGGTCTTTGAACTCGAGACAGCATTAAACACCGTAGTTGCAAACAATGCTCATCAGAAGAAAACAGGTTACCGTTTTGTTGTTGATAACAGTGGAGAGACTACACCATTTGATTGGTTCAATGCTCGTTTGGGTGTGAATTTCATTGTAAAGAAGCTTGCAGATGGAGCTGATATAGCTGCTGATGATCGAAACGGTATCGTGAATTCAATTTACGCTCTTATCCACACCATCAATGTGAAAATTAACGGCGTCGATGTTTATGAATGCCGAGATGCTAACCAAGCTACAAATATCAAATCATTGCTAGAGTATTCACAAGGTTATGCTTCAAGTCAAGGAACAAATGAGTTCTTCTATCTTGACACCAACAGACATGCTGAAGACAGAGTGGCTCAAGCTAATTATAACAAAGGATTCGCATCTCGTAAACAGTTGTTGAATGGTGCAAATGGTAGTGCAGATTCAGAGGCATCATTGAATAGATACGGATTTTTCAAGAGCCTTTGGGATGAACTTTTGCCTAACTCGAAAGTAGAGTTGAACATTACACTTGAAAGTGATGCTAATTTAATTTGGCAGGCTGCTGATAATTGTCGTGTAGTACTCACCAGATTTCAGCTAATTGTTCCCCGTATTACTTTCAATGCAGAAGGAAAGTCATTGTACATGAGCAAATATCTTAACACCAAAAAGTGGACTTATCTGAGAGAAATGGTTGAGAGAGGTAATTCAACAAGACAACAGACAGCTAATTTCCGTATTACAACAGGAATAAACAAACCGAGACATGTTTTTGTTTTCATTATCAACGACGCAAGTGATGAGTCTCAGACGGCTAATAAATTTCTTTATAATACATTTTCAGTTGCAAATAACCGAACAATGACAAATTGTTATCTCGAAGTTGGTAATGGAAATGATTATCCAGAGGTTCATTATAAACCATCAACAGAACAATCAAGAGTATTCAGAGATGCTTTGAAATATGTTCAAGCCAACAACGACTTCAGTGATAGCACCTTGCTTGACAGAGGTAACTATGGTTCAATATTCCCTTTCATTTATTTTGATTTGACGAAAAAAAACAGGACATAAAAGATGGGATGACGAAACTGACTTTCAAATACACCTTGAGTGCTGGAACAAACGCTGATTACAGTGTGTATGCACTAGTACTATATGGACAGGACATTGAGATGAGAAAGACAGATGGTTAACTTGTTTTGAGATCCATGTAATTGTATCTAATCAAATAAATAATTAAATAAATAATTAAACAAATTAAATAAATTAATTAAATAAATAATTAAATAAATAAATAATTAATTAAATTAAATGAATGTTTGTATTAAATACAATTTAGTATAAACATATATTATATGACTACTTATCATCCTCATGGAGTAACACTTTCACAAGGTCAGAAAGAAAAGCTTGCAAAAGCTTATAGAACAAATTCAGCTGTAACATTGAGGTTAACAAATAGTGAATTGTCTGGAAATGATCAACTTATGTTGACAAAGACACAAATCAACAAACTGATGAAATAAAAAAGATCAGGAAAAGGTTCAGACATCAAAATATCAAAAACTCAAATCAGAAAAGCTGTTGTACATGGAGGTTCTCTTTGGACATCTCTGTTTTCTCTTGGAACAAAACTATTGCCATATGCAACCACAGCTGTATCAAAAGCAGCTCCAGCATTGGCTACAGGTGCTCTTTCTTCATTAGCAAGTCTCGGTGTTGATAAACTATTCAGGAAGAAACAAAAGGGAGGTTTTCTTATTCCTAACCAAAACTTATTCCAACTATTGAATTTCAAAAATTTGTTGAATACGAGACAAATGGCTGATCTTATCAGTTCGATGCAGTCTGGTGGAGAACTTGTTATCAAACCAACAAAAACTCAAATTGGAAAAGGTATTGGAACAATACTCGCCAGTATTGGAATTCCTCTGCTTATGAATGCCTTGATTGCAAAAGGTTTGAATGTTGAACACAGACGTCCGAGACGTTCATTGCCAGTTTACGTTCCAGATACCATTGCTCAGAAAAAAGATGGTGGATCTCATGATATGATGCCATGGAGATCACCCCCAGTTGTTGGTACATGGGATAACCCAATCGGTCTTGGAATGAAAAAAAAAAGACCAAAGGAAAAGGACTTCTACTGGGCAAAAACAGTCCATTCAATTCAATCCCCATACTAGGAACAATACTGTAAGATTCGTGAATAACCATTATCCAACTTTGATTTACAAGCTTGGGTGAAACAACTTGGAATAAAACATTTTAGAGGAGTTTTCAGTCGGGACAATCTTCCAAGACAAATCAAAAACAAAGAATGTGGAATAGTAAATCTTGACAGTCGGATTGGACCTGGGACTCATTGGGTATGTTATCGGAATATGGACACATACTGTGAATACTTCGACTCATTCGGATTGATGATGCCAACAGAAGTTCAAATATATATGGCTACAAGCGGGAAACAACTTGAATACTCTGGTGATGAGATACAAGAAAGGGATTCAGTCTTGTGTGGATATTGGTGTTTGTACTATCTTCTCGAGAGACAAAAAGGCAGATCGATTCTGGATACAATACACAATTCCAAATTCAGTTCAACAGATGTGAGTGTCAATCACAGATTCATCATAGACTACTTCAAAAATATCTAACTTACTGATATAATGGTAAAATCATACTGTGTCAAACAGAAGAAAATCACTGAATGTGTACCTGGAAGTGAAAGATATCAAAAAACAAAAAATGGTCGAACTATGATGAAATGCACTTGCGCCGAGTGTGGGATAACAAAGACTAAATTCGTCAAGAGACTGGGAAACGGATTGGCCCGTCTGAAGGGGCGGGCATTTTAACAACTGGATTAGATCTAGCAGGAATGGCAATGAAGGATGTAATATTACCACAAGCTTGGAAATCTGGGAGATATTATGCCAGTGAAGCATTACGTGATCCTAAAAAACAGAAATATTTGATTGATAAAGGACTTTCCCTCGTAAAACCAGCCATTAGTTCAGTTGGAAAAAAAGCATTATTTGATTTAAGTACAAAAATACGCCCAAAGCGTGCTGATAAGAGACAAACCCATAAAACAGATATTAAAGGTATTGATTATACACGTGGGGGTTCATTAATTGATAAAGCTTTAAAATCAGGTGTTGCTGGAAGTCCATGGCAAGTTGATTTTAAAAAAGCCGCAGAATTAGCAACAGACCCAAATTTATTTAAATTTCCAAATCCAAGTGAGATAAAAGATGCAAAAGAAAGAGTGAAAGTGTACAAGAAAATGTATGAAATTGCGAAGAAAAATGGGTATAAGAAAAGTTATAATTCTTTCATTCTTGAATCTGGTTTTGGTAGTAAACCAACATTTACAATTCCAGGATTTGGTGGTGCTATTGATATTCACAAAGCTATTGGCAAGCTTCCTAAACCAAAAAGCGGGTGGACACCTGGAAATTATAAATACATGGGACCATACAATCCTTTAGACCAACAGTTGGAATATGATAAAAACACAGGTGAGGTTACAAAATGGTATGTTAAACCTTATAACAAAGTGGATGAAATAGCAGCTTACCATGACATTTGTTATGATATGGGAAAAAATAAAGGTGATTGTGATAGAACAATGGTAAAATCTCTTGACCAAATACCATATGGTGAAATGCCAAAATGGGGTCAAACAGCTAGATTCCTAATCAACACAAAGGAGAAACTAGGTTTGGGTGTTCCAAAAAACGGAAAAAGCCGTCGAGTGAAGAAAACTGGCAAGAAAAACTAGCTGATGAATTACATGCACCCATAAAACGAAATTTTACTCGGCGGCGTGTGATTGTAAATAAAATTGATGAAATATGGGCTGCTGATCTTGTTGAAATGCAACAGTTTAGTAAATGGAATAAAGGTTATCGATATCTTCTTATAGTTATTGATGTCTTCAGTAAATATGGTTGGATTGTTCCTCTGAAGGATAAAAAGGGTGAAACTGTTACTAAAGCATTTCAAACAATATTCAGAGATAGAAAACCACAATATCTATGGGTTGATAAAGGGAAAGAGTTTTATAACAAACACTTGAAAGACCTATTAGAAAAAAATGGGATACAGATGTCCTCTACTGAAAATGAAGAAAAGTCCTCAGTGCTTCCAAAATGTGGAAGCAGTTCACTGTTCAAGGTAATACACAGTATTTAGACATGTTACCAAAATTAGTGAAACAGTATAATAATACCAAACATTCAAGCATAAAGATGACACCCACAGAGGCTTCAAATAAAAAGAATGAAGGAACTGTTTACTTCAATTTGTATGGTGACACGAAGCAAGTAACATCTAAACCAAAATTTAAAATAGGTGATAAGGTCCGAATATCTAAATACAAAAGAAAGACTTTTGATAAAGGATACACACCAAATTGGACAGAAGAAGTGTTTACAGTTGATAAGATCCAATACACTAATCCAATAACATACAAACTAAAAGATCTCAGAGGTGAAGATATTCAAGGGAGTTTTTATGAACCTGAATTATTAAAAGCCAGACAGGATGTTTTCCGTATTGATAAAGTCATTCGCAGAGATTACAAGAAGAAACAAGCTTTAGTGAAGTGGAAGGGTTATAGTGACGAATTTAACAGTTGGATACCAATGAAGGATTTAAAAGATATATGAAATTGTCTAACGTATATATAACAAAAGATACAGTATACACTGTTATTTGCTTATTATAGCCAAAGATATTATTATTTCTGGCTATATCATTATAGTTATTTAAATAGAATAATATCATGTCTATTATGACTGAAATTTTCATTTATGAAGAAACTAAACTAGATATTATCAAGAAGGATGATAATATATGGTTCAAAGCCAAGACTGTTGCCAAAATATTAAAGTACACAAACACTCGTAAAGCTATTCTTGATCATGTTGATTCTGAAGATAAAATCACATTAAACAACCTCAAATCTAGGGGTAACGATTCGTTACCCCAAAAAAATGACCATGTAATTTACATAAATGAATCCGGACTGTATAGCCTCATTTTTAGATCTGATATGGATAAAGCAAAGGAATTCAAACGATGGGTCACAAAAGAAGTTTTACCATCAATCAGAAAAACTGGACGGTATGAATATAACCACAAACCTTTCAAAATGTTAACTTTCAATATACATACAGAGTACGACTTACATAAAAAAGTGGTTAACTATATAAGAAACCACCATCCAAAAGCACTTTTTAATGCATCACTAGGTGAAAACCAAATAAATAGTTACATGAGATTGAGATCTTATAACATGGGTTATCAAAAAGGTTCACCTGATCTGATCATTCAAAATCTACATAAAGTGTATTCAGGCTTTGCTATTGAATTTAAAAACCCAAGAGGTAATGGGCAATTATCAGAGGATCAAAAAGTAATATTGCAAGAGTATAGAAACAACAATTTCAAAGTGTTGGTCAGTATATGTATATATATATATATATATATATATATATATATATATATTTTTTTTTTTTTTTTTTTGGTTCTGGCGTAGTGTAATCTTGTATCCCTTTAGCGTTTTAGTTTTGTTTGACTAGTTATATGTATATATATTTTGCGTAATGTAATCTCGTTTCCTTTTAGCTTGTTAGTTTTGTTTCATTAGTAATTATTGTAACGCAGGTATTGTAGAATAGTGTAAATTGTCAATTGTAATGTTTTGTAATTTGAACTACTGTAATTATTGTAAAGCAGTTTTGTTTTGTTACAATAAACTATAAAGTTGTTGGAAAAAAAAAAAAAAAAAAAAAAAAAAAAAAGGTTCACCTGATCTGATCATTCAAAATCTACATAAAGTGTATTCAGGCTTTGCTATTGAATTTAAAAACCCAAGAGGTAATGGGCAATTATCAGAGGATCAAAAAGTAATATTGCAAGAGTATAGAAACAACAATTTCAAAGTGTTGGTCAGTAATGATTATGATGAAATTCTTGAAGAAATAATTCATTATTTTGATGGAGTAAGGATCAAATGCAATAACTGTTCCAGAACATTTAAGTCATCAGAAACATTAAAAAACCATTTAAAACACATTCATAAAAATAAAATTGTATAACAGAAGATACAGTAGTATATACTGTTATTTGCTCACAGTAGCTAAAGATATTATTCACACTTTTTATTGTGATATTGTCTGTTGTTGTTTTTCATTACTTTATCACATCTTGGACATTTGTACTCCTTGTTCAGTCATTTTTTCATGGCTTGCATGTGGGACTTCTTTTTATCATCATCTGAGACTCTTCGTGGTCTTTTATTAGCTGATTTTAAATAATCATCAGGCATATTTTCTTTTTTAACATACTCGAATTTATATGCCAAAGGTTTAATTAACTTGAAAAATGAGGATAATGAATGTTTCAGATGGTGCCACATCAGACATTTGAATCCTCAGGATAAAAACCCACAGAGGATTAAAAAATCAGACAAGCAATACATTGAAAAATTGGATTATACAGGGATTGAATTCCCAGTAACCACAAAGCAGTACAACAAAATAGAAAAACAAAATGAGATCAACATTAATGTTTTCGGTTATGAAGATAAGCAAACATATCCAATATACGTTTCAAAAGAAAAGTATGAAGACTGTTTGAATCTTCTTCTGATAACTGAAAATGAAAACAAGCGTTATGTGTTAATCAAAGATTTTAACAAGTTAATGTACAATCAGACGAAACATAAGGATAGAAAGCATTTCTGCATGCATTGTTTGCAGTGTTTCAGCTCCGAAAGAGTACTAAATGATCACAAGGACAACTGTATTCAAGTAAATGGAAAACAAGCAATCAAAATGCCAGAAAAGGGTAAAAACATATTGAAATTCAATAATTTTCATAAACAACAACCTGTACCATTTGTGATTTATGCTGATTTTGAAGCTATAACAGAAAAGATTCAGGGATGTCAACCTAATAATGATAAATCATACACAGAGGCTTATCAGAAGCATACAGACTGTGGATATGGTTATAAAGTGGTTTGTTGTTATGATGATAAATACACGAAACCAACACAAATTTACAGAGGTGAAAAGGCTGTGTACAAATTTATGGAAAAAATGTTAGAAGAAGTCAAGTATTGCAAAAGTATTATGAAAAAGGAATTTAACAAACCATTGAAAATGACAAAAGATGATGAAGAGGAATTCCAAAAAGCTGAAGAGTGTCATATTTGCAATAAAAAATATACTGATAAAGATATTCGAGTTCGAGATCATTGTCATATTACTGGTAAATACAGAGGTTCTGCTCATCAAGAATGTAACCTAAAACTCAAAGTAAATCCAGAAGAAATAAAAATACCAGTCATTTTCCACAATCTGAGAGGTTATGACAGTCATTTCATAATGCAAGAGATTGGAGCCATTGTAAAGAAACATACTTACAAAAATAAGAAAGGTGAAGACTGTCAAATGAATATCAATGCAATCCCCAACAACATGGAGAAATACATGGCTTTCATGCTTGGCAATCATCTAACCTTCATTGATAGTTTCCAATTTATGAGCTCTGGTTTGGATAGACTAGTCAGTAATCTTCCTAAAGAAGCCTTGAAATATACCTCTCAAGAGTTCAAGGGTAATGATCTTAATCTGATGGCACAAAAAGGTGTATACCCTTATGACTATATGGACAGTTTCAACAAATTCAATGAAGAACTACCAGCAAAAGAAGAATTTAACAGTGTATTAAGAGATGAACATATAAGTGATGAGGACTATACACATGCCCAGAGTGTGTGGAATAAATTCTCTCTCAAAAAATATGGGTGAATACCATGACCTCTACCTAAAATCTGACATCCTTTTATTAGCTGATGTATTTGAAAACTTCAGGAAAACATGCCTTGAATACTACAAACTGGATCCATGTCATTATTTCACATCTCCTGGTTTGTCATGGGATGCTATGCTTAAAATGACTGACATTAAACTAGAATTGATGACTGATATTGATATGTTTCAATTCATTGAAAAGGGTATGAGAGGTGGTATATCATACATAGCAAACCGTTATGGAAAGGCAAACAATAAATACATGAAAGAATACAACGAGAAGGCGCCCTCGAAGTACATCATGTATCTAGATGCAAATAATTTGTATGGTTGGGCTATGAGTCAATATTTACCAACCGGTGGTTTCAAATGGATGACTGAAAAGCAGATCAACAAGTTAGACCTAGCAAAGTACCAAGAAGATAACAACAAAGGTTTGATACTTGAGGTTGACCTGGAATACCCCAAAGAGTTACATGACCTTCACAACGATTACCCACTTGGACCGGAAAAGATTAAAGTTACTGGGGACATGCTATCAGATTATTGCAAAAACATCGCTAATAAATTCAATATATCAACAGGTCTCGTACATAAATTGATACCGACATTAAGCAACAAAGAAAAGTATGTGGTCCATTATAGAAACCTCCAATTATACACTAATCTCGGTTTGAAAATAACTAACGCCCATCGAGTGCTATAGTTCAATCAATCCCCCTGGCTTAGGCAGTATATTGATTACAATACTCAGAAAAGAACTAATGCAAAAAACGCAGTTGAAAAAGACTTTTTCAAGCTGATGAATAACAGTGTATTTGGAAAAACGATGGAAAACCTCAGAAAGCGAGTAGATGTAAGGCTGGTAACTGATGAGAAGAAACTTTCAAAATTAGCAAGTAAACCAACATATGTTAGTAGTAAAATATTCAATGAAAATTTGGTAGCGGTGCATAAGATCAAAGAGACGCTATTCGATAATAAACAGTTGCATCACACAATGAAAACAATCAGAAGCCAAAACAATCAATTAGGAAGTTATGAAATCAATAAAGTATCACTCAGCTGCTTTGACGACAAAAGATATACATCAAAAGACGGAATCAACAGTTACGCATACGGGCACTATGCCATTCTTTCTTAAACTTATCATTCTTTACCTTTCATATATGTTGGCATTCATTAATTTGAAGAAGATATCCCTTTCTTTCCAAGGATCCTTTATAATGAAATCATTTTAAACCATCCGATGACGTCACGGCACAGCAGTGCCGGTCAGAGGCGACCGTCTCGTGACTTAGAATAATAGCTATAGGTGATGATTCATTTCCTGTTTTCTGAGAATGTCACGCTTGGTGATGTTTCCGAGAATATAGATCATAAATTGGAAACATATAATTTTCATAAAATTAAACAACTATAGATTACAAAAATACGAGATCATTAACCGGTATCATCAGATGGTAAAGTAGTGTAGTAGTTGGGTTTGGTAACAGACCATAAAAATGGTCTGGTACCCGCAACTACTATACTACTTCGATTTTTCGAAACTGATTTGAGATTCTGTTATATTCTGACATTGGCTCTTAATAATTCTGTTCATGATACAGACCTTTCTTCCAATAAAGAGAGATGATTATAATTAATCAAACTGGATATAGAATGTTGAGACAGGGTAAAACTGTGACGCGCTGCATGTGATAGGGTTTAGGGTACCATTTCCATTGCCATAACAAAACTTGAGTCGATCTCATGGGTTTATCAGTTTCAAAGGATCAAACTTCGGCGATCTTTAGTTGCTTATTTCGAATCAAATCCAAGCATGAGTAAGGAGCTTAAAAGCAGTGTAGTGTTTGTAACAACTTCTCTCGCGATCGAGACTAACTATCGGTTCATGATAGGTTCGTCATATTACGTCTTGACACCAGACGACGAATGACGAATGACGAGACGAAAAACCGGAAACACTACCAAATTTCGCCACATCTCAGTATTATTTTAAAGATGACGAATTGGGCAAATAGACGGATAATACATCCAGACAAATTATCAATTTCAGTTCAGAAACAGACACTACCTCGGGAAAAATGTTATCGAGGAGAATACTTCGTTTCCTTGCCCGCGGTGTTTACGCAAAGGCGGGTTATTATATCAGACGAAACTAACAAGCTTGACCAGACGATTTATTCGTCTCTTTTCTCTGAACTTTATTGACTACTGCAACACATTTATTAGAAGCCTTAACCAGCCATGAGGGTCGCGCCGTGAAAATCGTCACTTTGGAATATTTGGTGATCATATCAAATAGTTTAATTTGTCTAATGCAACCGAGCTAATAATAATAATAATAATAATAATAATAATAATAATAATAATAATAATACA
>JAEMWC010000087.1:745000-760000 GCA_016490735.1 Pachyseris speciosa | reverse complement strand
TAATAATAATAATAACGATTTATTAGTAGTACTTCCACAAGGTGGCTCTTCGCTTACTAATTACAAATCTCAAATCAAATCAAATTAAATCAAATGTTGGTTTTGACGAGAGGGGAAAACCGGAGTACCCGGAGAAAAACCTGTCGGAGCAGAGTAGAGAACCAACAAACTCAGCCCACATATGACACCGAGTCCGGGAATCGAACCCGGGACACATTGGTGGAAGGCGAGTGCTCTCACCACTCTCTCAACCATGCTCCCACGTGAAGAAGCCGAATTCACATCAAAGACATTACAGATTAGATATATTGATTGAGGTAAGTCCTATGTCTGGTGTTCACGTTCTTCAGTGGTTGTTGATTGAAAGCCATAGAAATAACTGAACGAATAACAGAGGCCCAAGCCGTTGTTTTATTTTTCCATTAATTAAACGAACTGATTCATAGTTCGCAGAGGCATCAGTGTGAGGACAGTCGTCATATCTACATAGTCATTGGAAGTTGTCAAAAACGAGTGCGAGTGTTTGATCAGGGGTTTCAAACACCGGGAAAGAGATGAAAGAACGACGGCGAAGACGGAGTGCTTTTATTGTTTCGAGGTGTTGGAACACCTGATGAAACACGAAGCACGAGTTTTTTGATATGGGTTCTCAAACACGCATAAAAATACATCCTCTGTATAATTAGCACTGATTGTTTTAACGAGCAACAGTGAATACCTTCTTTCTCATTTCTCACAACTTTTCACCTGCATACATTTTGTGAGAGTTGCTTGTTTCGCGTCCTCAGAATGCTGACACATGATCGCGGAGATGAAGGACGGAACAAGTCGTTTTCGTCCATCTAAAACTTTATTTGAGGACCAGCTTTTAGCTGACGAAGGCGTTCCAGGTTCTACAAAGTAAAAAAACAAATTGGCTTTGAACAGTTTTAGACAATGGCAGCTGGAAAGAGAGACGAAAGTACCGATTTTGGATCCTGGATGACTCACACAAGATGAATTCTGTAAGCTGTCAGTGAAAAGGATATCGTATCTCTTAATTACTAGCTGGCGAAGTTTGTCACAGAAGTACCTATAAAGAATCGGGGGAAAGGTGTCCACCCAGTACTTTTTACACGATAGCATGTGTCCAGAAGCGTCAGTTAGAAGATAAAAATGTTGTAGAGACACTGAACCACTTGATACTAAGGATAAAAGGTATGCAAATTAAACGGTCAAGTTGCTTACCTGTTTGGGTGTTATTTCTTTCGGGAATATTAAGAACATGCTTTTTTTTAATTCTGGGATCTTTCGAACAAGCTTTAGATGTGGAGATGCAGAATTGTTTGAAACAAGGTCGGAAGGTCCAGAGCTGTAATCTGCACCATAATTTTTGAGGTTGCTAATTAAAATTCAAGTGTCTTGATCAGTTTTGGAACTAATCGTGGATGTGTCTTGATCCTTATTTTCGTAGGGTATCAAGATACATGCACCTGACCAAAATGGGGCACTCCGATTGGCAAATACCCTTATGAATAATTGATGAGTTTAAGAAGGTACTTTCAGGGGGTTGAAATAACACCTGTTTTGACGTGCAATGGGCAGGCACGAGATGATTGCAGTGACTTCGTGCATTTGAGCACGTTTGAACGCCATTTCGTGATATCAGCGAAAAAAAAAAACACACAAAACAACCAACAACAACTGGACAACAATAGAGGTACTTGAAATGTAATATTCGTTACAATCGGAGTCTACAAACATAAAATTGACATTTGTACCTCTAATTCGGCTATCGCGGAAGCACCATTTTTGCAAACTAAGTCTTCTGTATATTGGCGAATTTAACCAGATCCTCGTCAAGATTCAATGTACCCAAAAATTCAGATAACGGGAATCGAAAAACTTCACATTTAAGGCTCAAACCTTCTAAGTCGACAAAGAAAATCCCTTAGCTCCTTCCGCATGTCTACAGACAAGACTCAAACAGTCATAAAGAGCCGAACAACGTTACATACGATGCCCGTCAGCTGTTTTTTTTTTTTTTTAAGGTTCCCTAACTACAGGGGCGCAGAGATTTCTAAGTTTCCTAAGTAACCGTCACTTCAACAAAGAATTGCCTTGTTCTTGAATTCCATCTGTGGTCTGCTCTAAATTACAAACTGAACATCTGCTGTAGTTTTCTAAATCAGAGACTAGAGATCCATACGTAATAAAATATTAATTATCACATACTGTGCTACGGCGTGTATTAATAGTTGTGAGCAGCTGTGATTGCGTTTTGTTCACCGAAATTCCAATGTACAACCAAACGCTAATAAATTAGGATAACAGGTAACGTTAAGGCAGCACACAACGATGTTTTTTTGGCAAAACGATTTGTGTAGGACCCTACGTTGATATTGCCGCTAGCATGGTAAGTCTTTATGGGGCGAATGAGATCGGGCAGACAATGAATAAAGAGTTGTACACAAAAGGGTAGTGCATGTTCATTACAAAGTTCTACGTTTTAAAATCTCACTGTCTACGCGATTTCCGCTTTGTTTCTTGGATCGAAATCCACTTTCTTGAAGAGAAGGGGAACAAAGGTGTTAATCGAGCGTCACATCCATAATGTGCAACAAAAAACAAACTACAATTTTATTCTATTAGTGTAAAACACTGTTTTCCGGTTTGTGCAAGAAAACTCGCTATTTTGTGGAATATTCGTTTGCTTTGATAGTTCTCGAGTTGAATTTGTCTTATCTTGTAAATAAAAGAAAAAAAGTGCTGTTTAAGGCATATTGTAACGAAGTCTGATAGGGCACACGTGGCATTTCGTCTCCGGACTCAAGGGCTAGAACCTGCCGTACTGTGTACAGACAGCACTGACCGCAGTGATGTAACTCTTAATATCATTTATTTGAAAATAAAGGCACGCTCTAAACTTCTGTTTTATAAGCGAAGCAGAATAACATCAAAGTTTGACTCGTATTAAAATGCTCAATTTTGATTCCAAGCGTGGAAAAGCTATTCTCAGTAGACAGTCCACTGAGAATACGCAGAAATGTGAGACAGCTTCTTCAAACTGTTACCGCCGGCAATTCCTGAGAAGAACAATGATCAAAATACTTTCAGGTTCGCCAAGCAATTTTGCTTACACCGTAGCTGTGCTTAAAGCAACAAGTTATCAAATTGTTCCATTGCCTTCTAATCGAGACGGATTAACTTTGTTTACTCTTTTCGCTGAATCTCTTTCACAAGCTTAATATCTTTGACCAACTTTATTGGTGAGCGACCCCCTCCGTGATACAATCGTCTTCGAAACAAAAATCAGATTTCACCAGTTTTCGTGCCATCGTCTTTCAGTTAACGAATGCGTTAAGAAACTCTTTCCATCAACCCTCTCAAAGAAATCCCGTTTGAATCAGTTACTGGTCCAATAGAACGATGCCCGTGTTTATGGAACACCGCGTTTAGACGGGCTGGTCAAGTCAAACACTGCAGTGCTTAGAAACTCTTGAAAGTGATCTTCGTTATGAAATCACTTTAAATCAAGCACTGATAAGCAACCTCCGCTCAAAGCCCTTTTATAGGATGACCCTAGCAACGCATGGGATAGGTCGTAAGTCCACGGAATTGATCTTTTTAAACACCTTGCTCTTGGCGGTACGCCATTGGCCTTGTTTCTCACTTATTTCGGCGGAGAAAGAATACAAGACAAACTAGAGGATATAGTCTCCGTTGTTGTGGTTTCGAGTTTGCCCATACCGCTGATTTATGGGTGGAGTGTGTGGGGAGGGGTTCAGGATACCAGTGGACTCAGGAGCTTAAGAAGCTGATGGAGAATGGAGCAGATAAAATAGTGGCCAATATTTCCGCGAACTAGAGGAACTACAGGGCCAGTTTAAAAGATTGATTTTTCCGGTCTGGAGAACTGGTCGCCAATAGATCTGCCTTGCTCTCTGTTGATCTTTAAAATGTGTTTGTTTACTATGAGCAACGGTGAGGTATCACTTAGTCAGTAAAGTTAAAATAGGATTAGGATGGCCGGATTAAGTGCCACGGTTTGTTCTTCTACTTCGCTGGCATGAGAGACCGACTCAAAGGTCTTAGCAGCTGCCACGTGTGTCTTTACCGCTGTTATCTGATCTCGGCTCTCACTGTTATTCTCTGTTGAACTGTAAAGCACATTGGAGCGATATAGATAAGTTGCACTGTTTAAAAATGGATTTAATACTATTATAATTTCACTCTAGAGAGGATTACAATCTTTTGGCTTATTTAACGAGTTTAAAATTCGCACGAGTTTAAAATTTACAGACTATTATCGCAAATCTCAGAAATCTGCAGTCCGGACAATCGAAAGAAACAAACTGCACACAATATAACAATTAGCACTACAGAGAAACACTCCACACACTTAACACATGCGTAAGTTTATATAAACCCCTCGCTCCTCAAATTGCATGCAGTTCGGTCGTTTTTTCTTATAAAATAACTGTGCCTGTAACCTTTGTGCTTAAGGTGACAAAAGTCGACACAAAGGCGAAAAACCTAAAGCCCATTGGACAGAGTAGTTACAGTGCACACGACATACAAAGGAAAGGACACACTATTGAAACAAAGCTGGTTAGTTGTCTTCGTGGAACAAGCTAATTTACATTCGCAGTCTTTGGAAAGCATTTTAAAACAAAGCATCGGGACATCATTTTCCACCGACTTTTTGTTACCTATTCAACACGCAATAACACAGCTTCTCTCGACTGTCACAGCAATTAATTACATCCTTAAAATCTTAAGTGGTATGCAAATGATTATTGTCTCACCCTTCAGATAAGGCCAATGTGTTTATCAGAGATGCGACAGTCACTGGAGAGAACATCAGTAGCTGCCGGTTCGGTATCCCTTTTAAAGGGATACACTTCTAAATCTGTCGGCTAAATCTGTTTATAAAAGCCTCAAGTTGACACGCTGCGATAACATCCTTTTGGTGCCCAAATGAAATTACAAACGTTCAGTAGGAAATTCCAAGCCACGTTTGTGATAAGGAAAGTCGCATTCACCGCTATCTACTGAAAAACACTGGAGGCACCTTGTTTTCCTCAGAAAAAGCTTCACTGGTTTACGTTCCACTTCGAACCTCAAGAGGTTCTCAGTACTCAGTAATGAAGAGCGCTTCAGAACATCATCCCGGCAAATTTAACGCCATACAGTCCTTAGATAGTATCGTTTGTTTACGCCGAAAGGTCTCTGCGATCGACAACGTGATGTTTAGCCAAAGAAATGAACAACAAAAAAAACCTTGCTCCTTTAACCCTTATTTTTCCAAAGATGATCAAATACAAACCGGATATTTTTTTGTGAAAGGATTCCACGTGCGTCGAAACAATCGGAAAAAAAAAAAACAGGAACACAATAAAGTGCTTCAGTATTTCGTACATACAAATTTACGAGATCCCATGACCCGAAGTGGAGGACGCAAGCGCACATAAAGATAGAGGTGTCGTGTCTTTTCCCCAGATGAAAGTAACGGGGGAAAAACACAACAGAGACAGTAAAAACCCACAACTAAGAACCTGAAAATTAAGAACCTGTTAGCCTAAAATTTGGATTTTATACCCCCTATAAACAAGAACCTATTTAGCCTAAAAATTGAAAACAGGTTCTTATTTTCTAAAATCATATTAGTACATTACAGCTGCAGTGCAAGAATCCTATTTGAAGAAAAAAGCAGATGTTTTTTGGGGGAGGGGTGGAGGCGGGGGTAACCATCTTGTTTTGCAGCTGAGTTTTATTTGCTTTTCTCCAGAATTAAGAACCTATTTTTAGAACCTAAGTAACCTAAAATTGTGTTAACTACCATTTATATAAGAACCTGTTTAGGCTACTTCCCAAAAATGTAGGTTCTTAGTTGCGGGGTTTTACTGTACATAACACGTCGAGAAAGATAACATTCTGTAGCACACAATACCTTAAGTTATGATCGATGACCTGGTCAAGTAGAAGTGATTAATGGCAGTCGGCTATAAGAACACTGATCATTTGAAATCACTCCAACCACGACATAGTCGCATCTACGTCTATACACAACAGAGCAAAAAGAGTCCTCTTTTTTCATAACAAAACAAGACATTACCCTCCAACGATAAGTGTAAAATAACCTGCATAAAGCCAGTTGTTGTTAAGCTGGTGGTTAGCATTGGGAAGTAAGAAATAACGTTTTGAAGTCCCGACGGCACACTGGATCCACTCAGTCTTTTTTCATCGCCAACCTCTTCAGCACCACGTGGCAATAAGCGTAGCCGTTGAGGGAAAAACACCGTGTTTGTGTATTTTATGTTTGCGTGTGACGAAAACTCCGCTGGATATACGTGCGGCTCTATGTTGCCAGTTACCTAAAGCTGAATGGAAATGCTGGTTACTATTAAACGGGAAATAACAACGGTTTTAGTTGATAAAAGGTTTCGTGCTGTTTGTTTTTCGTTTGTTTAAAAGAAGAAAAAAAATCGAGGGGATGGTAACAAGTTGCAAACTAAACCTCTGTCGAGATTTCGATAAACGTTCAGCATGTACTTCAACTCATAATTGAACTAGCACCTGATTATTTGCTCATCGATTTTCAGTCATCGCCTGATATACATAATTACAGAATTAGAACGAGAGACCTGTTGAAACTCCTTCCAGCATCTCGTGAACAAAGAGGTTTCAAGAACCAATTCGATATAATGGGGCAAAAGCTGAGGACCTTCTTCGAGAAATAAGTTCCCTAGTTAACGCATCGAAATATGAAACTCAGATTTCAAACACCAGTCGCTTTTCACTCTTTCCGCTTGTTAATTCTGTACTGAGCTGTGTTTAAACTAGCATAAGTTATTAAGTGGCCTTGGAATACCATCTAACAAGCTGGCGTTGTTAAATTTTGAATTTTGAAATATTTTCAGTAATAAAAGTTACTCGCTATAAAGGAAGGAGGCCAAAAAGACGAAAGTAAAAGTTTGAAGTACAAAGGGTTTAAAGAAAATAAAAATTCAAGACGTTTTGTCTCGTCTCCTCAAAGAAACAAAATAAGTGAACTAAGGATTTCCCGCTATCCCGAAGATTTCAATCAAAAACCAGACTGAGTAGCGTTCAATTTTCTTCAATAACCAAGACAACCTTTCCTTTCGTTAGCGCGACATTTTGTCACATACTGCATGTGCTTACTCTTAATTGAATTCAATAGTCTGCTTACCTTTGTTTTCAACAGTTGGATGGTTGCAGGTGCGGCTCCATCACACACTGAACTATACAACAAGATAACGTTCTTCTTCGGTGAGTCGATAGTATTTCATCCCATGTACTCAAAAAGTCGAGTCAGGAAATGGTAACAGCACAATTAAGCCCTGAGATTTCATTAATGTCCCTTCACAATAACAGGTTCCCTTGCAGGTAGAAATACAGTCACCTAAAGCCTTACATGATTCTCATGTAGAAATCTTAAAAGAGATTGCCATGTTCACTCATTTTGAACCTTGGAGAAAAGAAACGAAGGCTAAAAAGTAACAAAGGCTTTTTGCACCAGAGTCGCTGGCCTTATTTTGGCTTCCAGTGATCCTTAAGGATGGACAGCTAAACACGTTTGCAATTGTTTAAAAGCAGCCAGCTCTTTCTACAAAGGATACGTTATAACCGGTGGCTTTCATCGCAAGTAGGTGAAATCAGATACCACATAATTTTAGAAATGATTTAAATACGACGAAGTATTCTGTTGGTCTGGCGGCAATGGACTATACGGTATTCGGACGATTTTTTTTTTTGGTCAATTCAGACTGGGAAGCACATGGCTTTAGTTGCAAGTTAGACAGGTAAAATGCAAATAGTTAAGCTCGATCTTAGGTTCGCTGAAGTTCGTGAAAGAAACTGAAGAGAATTCAGAGCAACTGACGGTCAGCCACAATAAATGCCCATGCATGCTATTTTTACGTGTATTATTTTGGAAGTACAATAAAGTATTCGCCCGCATTTGTTATTGTGACAAACTCTCACAGCAGGATCCCAACGAACCCAACTGGTATGTTTATTACTTTTTCGCGAGCAGGAATTTTTCATAGGGAGGCGATGGTTAGGTGTCACGAGCAAGCATCGTGTGTATTAAAATTATGCCATGTGGTTTTACTGAGAGGATGGTAAATACATCTTATTTTCGATCGCTCCTAAGATCTTTGCTTTTCAAACTTCAACATCTTAAGCACATGTCTCCTTCTGGGGCTACAACACAACGCAGTCTTTTTTCGTTTTACAATTTACCCTGCAGAAACCTGAAATTAAGCAACAGCTTTTGGAGACTGAAGAGAAAGGGATAACGGGAAAGCAGGTGGCTGATAAACTTAGGACATATTAATGAGCTTCCAGTGTTTAACTGAAATAGAATTATTGTTCAATGAAAAGACTACGACAGTGGCATTGACTGAAAACTGATTCATGTCAGTTGCCAACAGTTGCCATTTAACAGAATGCCTCTTCCAAGGACGTAGATCACCAAGAATGCCATTCTACGCTGAAAAAGTTAAAGTTATGGATGTCAATTAAAGTCCTTGATTCATCATCATTTCCCACCTTAAAACCAGCGTTTAAAAATTGGCAAGAAACTTTATGTTACACAAGCACATTTCATAGCAAGTAGAAAGAATAGCTTGCTTTGTGCACGGCATTCAGATCAAACACGTAGTTAGAAGAATGTTCTGGTCAAAGCGTGACAAAGAAAATTCCTTGAAAGTAAACAAAGCCACTTGTATAGTAAGGCCAAAGAAGACAAAAGGAAACTTCTGTCTGAAAACTGCTACAAAACAACGTGCGACAACGTAATTCTTCGATTCCGAAATACTGCGTGGCAATTCTAAACGGGAGTCGTTCGATCTTCGACACCCACCAACCATAAATTGTCTTTTCTCGTTTTACGTCAGCCTATTTCTCTTTCTGAGTCTTTCGTACACACAGATGTTCTTCTACTTCACTTTACTTTAATCGTTTCTCAATACAGCAAAAAATAAAGAAAATCAGTACAAGTGAAAATAATATGCTTGTGTTGTTGTCACACCAACAGAGAAAATTAGATTGTGCAAAACTTAGGCAATTTCGTCGCTACGAGAGGAAACTAAAACTAACTCGAGGTTGGCAGAACTATACCTTGTTGATAGAACCAGACACCGAGAAAGCTATCGTCAGTGGCCTTAGTCCTTGCGATTACCCCTTAGAGACCGATGGATAAAGCCAAACTGAATGTGTTTCCTAATAGATAGCTCTTACCGAAACCATGGATTGTCTCACAATAGTCCATTTAAGTGAACATACAGCCATGGGCTATAGTGTTCTTCTAACACGTGTTACAGGTGGTCTTGGCTACAACTAACATACTTTGTAAGCGGGTGGAATGTGTTACCAAACAGGCATTTATTGCAGAAAACAATCAGAGATATGCCAAATTATCTTCTCGTGTAACAGGGCCAATCTTTGATTTTTGTAAATTAAAGCGACAGTTTTAGAACATTAACATAATGGCACCTGCTTCTTTTCGGAATGTTCTTTAACAGAGTTAGAATTCAATCACGAATATACGTCAAAATACTCCAGTTTAACGTTACTATGAAGCAGCAACAAGTCTTAAAGTAAATAACACTATGGACACGAGGATTCACAACGCCAAAACACAGTTGTTTTGTCCTGTGCCACCCTGAACAGCTGTTGCCACTATCAATAAATGATCTTCTGGTATTTTGTTTTGAATTCTGATGTGAAGTGTTAAGATACGGCAAGGTTTGTCAACATTTCTAGCTCAGCTTCAATTGCTTTTTTCAATGAATTAAACGTACCTATTTGTGTGTACAGCTATTGTTGTTCGGTGCAAGAAAATTCCCCACACAAAGAGGGCAATTGTCAAAAGTCAACTCATAAAGATAGAGAAAATAACTTTTCACCCATCACACAGGTGTGTGGCGCCACTAAGACGCCAAACAAAACTTTGTGCTCCGTTAATGAAAATGAAATTTCACGGGTGATATGTTTACTTGGCGGTAATAAAAGTTCTCCGTTCAACTGAAAACCTGGTTTGGAAAACTGAAAAGAAATCAAGGATACGTGAATTCGTTCATTCAACAACCCCTGTTAGGAAATGACACAAGTGATTCATTTCTCACACTGGTAAACAATGCAACGGGTTAACGAAACAAAGGAGAAAAATGGCACTTTCTTCAAACGCGTCTCAAAAGTGAATAAAGACACAAAACGTCTTAATGAAGTGTCAAGGTTTATTACACAAGGGAAATGTACCTCAAGCAGATTTGCGGTGTTCTAAGACGTTGAATTAATAAAACTTTAAGTGATACATCATTTTAGATTCTCCGTTATTAAGCCCTTTGTTAGCAGTTATGTAAATCCATAAAATGTAGCTTTCAGGAAATTAGGAAATTTTACAACTACTAACGAATTATGAGGAGCCTTTCTCTGATGCTTGCAAAAAGGTTCATATATCAGAAATAAAGTGTCACTTAATGCGCTATTATCGCTCTTTAATTTTAAAAATTGCTTTGAGAAGATATTTTGCTATTAAAGGAGAAAATTGCTAAGGAAATGGGAACTATCCTTCAAGAGTTCATTTGAGTCATGACTCAGCCGCTCACGGAAACATTTTTAAATATTTGGCTCTGACCTGAAAGTAGGCTATTCTCGGAAACTAGAGAGTGTTTCGTTTCGGAAATCTGGTTGGAGGTTTACAACTCATTGTCAATTCTACTAAAAACTACTTTAACAAGAAAGTGCAGTAAAAAATAAATAAAAATCAGTAAAACACACTTAAAATCTATGGTGAACGGTATTCCGTACCAGGATTGACCAAACGGAGCTCACGAAGATTATAACCGAGATATTTGAAAAAAAAAATGGATATTTGTCTCCAACAATCTAATTGCAGTTTCTAATTTCAAGACCACATTTGGTAGTGGATACCTTTTCAAGGTCGACATGAAATTAACAGCTGTTTCAAGTGAAGGCAGCATGAAACAAATTTCATTATCTTATACGATGCCAAATGACGTTTGAAAAGGTCTCGGCCAAGAAAAACAATAACTCCTCTGGGGCTCTCAAAAAAACTCCATACAGTTAGAATGGCAAGGAGCCACCAAGCTATGGATGTTTTTGTTTCCTTTTTAGGTAATCCGATGGTTACCATTTGAAAAAAACAAAACAAAACAAAACAAAAACAAAAAAAACAAACAAAAGCTTTGGATGTCTTTGACAAAATTCCCTCTACCGGAGTTTCTCACGTCGAGTTTGGATATCATGCGGTAACAATTTATATCAATTACATTCTTATGCAACAAAATGATGAATAGTTGAACACATGTTAGTTCGATCATAGCTGGAAATGGCAGAGTTTCCCTTACGTCTGAAATCTGTTATTTATTAGGAAATCCTAAAAAAACATGAAAGGCTTCACTGCACTTGGTCGCCACCCGTAAAAACGGTTCGTCGTTTTCCACTAGTAAAAATTCGACAAAAGCCTGAATTCTGGTTGTTAACTTTATATGGCTAAACTGAGATGCAGGAATCGTAGATGAGGGACAGTTCTAAGCATTAAAAACATCCAGTAACCACAGCTAATTCTAAATTGGCGAGACGAAGAGTATTTTACCATTAGTACGCTGTACACGAAAGATCCTTTTATAAACAAGTATCCCTATGTTAAGTGCCGTTTTCAAATGCAACTTACCTTAATCTAACTACACCCAGTCCTACAATTGCGAAACCATTTCTAGCCTTCATTTTGAAAATTCTCAAAGGGTGATTAACGAGTAATGGTACTAACACACGAGGTTAATTTTTGTTGCAGTATTCAGAATTTTCTCGCTGATGGAGCCGGCAAACAATAATTGCACTCATTATTTATAACCTTGTTTCATACAAACTGTGCGGCCCTGCAACTGGCAAAGCGTCACACATTTTTTATATAAAAAAATTCCATGGAAACAAAGCATGGACGCAAATTTATAACTGATCAGTAACACTGAATAAAATTGAAGAAAAGCTAAATTGGAATCACGTGGCGCTCAGACTGTGAAAGAATAAGACATATATCTATTTGCTAATCTAGAGACAACTTTATAAAACCAACATGTTTTTTTGTAATAAATCCTTGGAAAGGAATTACTAATAATGCAAACCATTTAGGGACACGTTAAAGAATGTGACGCTGAAATAGATTTTTCAAATTAGTAGTGGCAGTGGAAGAACTTCATAATGAAATGTTTTCCACTGCATGTCAAGAGATTCTTTTATTTATTCTAATATAACATTTTATATGATATTCTTTTTATTTGCAGTAAAGGCTTACCGTAAACTTTGAGCAAGAAGAATGTAAACAGAGTTCTCTTAAGCAACTTGTGGTTGAAAATCTGCATTCAAAGATGAACTGGTAACGCCTCAAAATTGTTTGGTTTTGAAGTTGACACGTTATTTACAACAGGTATTCAACAACAATTAAAAACATTATAAAACAACACTAGTAACACACGAATCAAAGAATATACTAATCATTAGTTACCACGCTTTTCGTTTGGCACTCATCACTTCACACCACTAGAAAACTCCTTGGACTGTAGAAAAGGTCGCAAAGGCGATCGAAAGAGGCGAACCCATAAATGTTGTCTCTAATTTGATAACTGATATCTAATGAAAAGGTCACGCCGGTGAATGACAATTTTACGTAAGGGATCTTTGTTTGTGAATCTCAAAAAATGCTATTCTAAACTGATCCAACTGTATTCAAGATTCCAAAAAACGAAACAACACTAAGGCTATTTGTACGCCTTTGACCTGTGGCACTCATTTGAATCTTAAAAACACTGGCGTCATTCTAGGAGAACAAACTTTAAGAATTGGTAGAAAATTTGAATATTTAGAACGAAAATTACATAACAAACTGACTGAAGTCAAACAGAGTCATGAGATAGTCTCCTTTAAGGCACCAAGTAAATCATCCTTACTGAAGATCAGCTGAAACGTAAGTTTTTTGTGTGCGACCAAGCTAACAACTGAAACGAAATCTTTCAAGAAACGGACCTTTCATGTCACAAGCCACAGTAATCAGACAAACGGTACTTAAAAATCAAATTAGACGTTTATCGAAGCATGAAAATCACAATAATCTCACCCCAAAACCGATGAAAACAAAAAGAACTTGTTATCCGATCTTATAAGTTCTAATCCTTCAACAATTGCATAGACGAAATGTCTACTGGTGCTTTTCCGCAATCTCCACGTATCGCAATAATTCGTAAATGAAGGGTTGACCTCCTCTTAATTTTTTCATTAGTCCTTGTTCCAAACAATAAACTTCTCTTGAGCCAAAGTAGTTTCCATTCAACAAACCGAGACCCAACACAGGCTAAGGCATGGACTGAAGATTTGGCAATAATATCAAAAGCTGCCGCGACCTACTGAAGCGTGTGATGTCCCACGGCATGGCCCTGCCAAATGGCGCATTGTATGAGGGAATAACCACATTTTAAAATAACAGCCCCGAAGGTGGACTAAAGTTATCAAGCAAACAGCAGAGTAGCCAAAGAGAAGCAATAATTACTCATCACACATTGCACAATTCGGAAACAGAAGGAAGGCGACGGCGCGATACCAAGCGTTTGCTCAACAGATTGACAACGATTGGTTACCCGCGGGGGGTACTTTGGCTCTCGAGTTGAGATGTTTGACATAAACAACTGGCGACATCTCATACCACCTTTATTGTATGAGAACAAATTGCGCAGACATGGAAACATATTTGCTTAAATGATGTCGTATAAGTGTTAGTTGCTATTTAACACGACCTGCTCGTCACTGCATTGTTGTTTCTACTGCTATTGTAGGGAGTAATTCACTTCACACATTGTGACCCTCTTTTGAGACCGCCTTCACATTTTGAAACGATTTCAAAGCCTTTAAGAAGTGTAGTTGAAACGAATCACAAGACGCACCGACAGAAACGTTTTTAATTAGTTTGCCTTTTGTAAAATTGCTTATTAATGAATCACTTTACAAACAGAGACACCAGGCGTTCTGGAGAGACCCGCTGGGCACTAATTGGTACGTAATTTGCCGAGATAAGTAGCATTTTCATGTGTATTTGCAAAGTAAACATAAGATAAGTTCTTCTCAAGTGCTCTGAGTGCATCACATCGGTCCAATTGCAACATGCCTTGGCTTCATCAAACCCACTACTGAAATAACTAAACGTTCATCGATGAAGAATGTAAACAAATCTCATCACAAATGTCTGAAACTGAGAAAACATTTAAATTTTTCATCATCGCGATAGAAACTTGCCACGAGCGATTTCCAACTGACCGAGATGTAAATAAAACTCAGTCTTTAAACCCATTAAGGGCTATTTGTTAAAAACGAAAACGCTTGAAAGAGCTCTCGTCGGTACTTTAGCTCTTATGATCCACTTGAATGCTGCTTAGAAAACACAAGCTCAGCAACACGAAAATAAGTCCATCTGGGAGTTCGAGTCTCATCTAGAATTAAAAAGGTTCCTCGCCGGACAATGCCTTATGCCACGCTGCGAAGGGAAGCTATGTCAGTACGTCAACCTGGTCAACTACGAGGAAAGTCTTACACGTAGAGAACACTCAAATGTTCAAAATGAATGGACCGCTTAGTCCGTCTTAAAACCAAGTATAAGTTAAGCAGTTTCTAGGGAAAGGCTGTTGCTCTCCATCCAAGAGGATTAGAACTCAGATTACACTTCTATGATTAACATGTACAAGTGCCAAAAACTACATGAGTACAATATGTAATAACGGTGTAGATAAAAATACAAAGAAAGGCATTGGCCTTTAGCAAAATTACAATGTGCAAGAATCATAATAATATCGTTATCTCTTCCATTCTCGACATAATCATAAAGTTCGACGACATGCAAACCGCGAACAAAGGTTGTTTGGCTTATTTTTTCGTTAAGACGGGATTAGTAAGAAAGGTGGGGTATAAACTGAAAGTGCTTGAGGC
>JAEMWC010000087.1:732500-740000 GCA_016490735.1 Pachyseris speciosa | reverse complement strand
GGTGGACAAAATTTTGAAAAATGTCAAGCGAAATAAAAACCCCCGTGTCTCAACGCTCGAGAGAAATAGAGAGAAAAAAACGACCGCGATGATTTGAAGTGAATATAAGAAACTCTAAAACTCTAAAAATGAGAATGTCAAGGAGGCATTTCTAAAAGCTCGTGCTATTTTAAGATATTGTTTTTCTGCTTTGTAGAACCTGAAGGGTTAGCTAGATCGGGACTAAGATCAGTTGACACAATATAACGGTTAAATTATTACCCAAGTTTATCATCACTATTATACTTAAAAGGAGTTGACACTAAAAAAGCACCCCTTTATTCAATACGAAGTAACGTGAAACCGAAGTCGTTAAGACTCTGGCTTTCAAAGATAATAAGTCTAACCTATAACGGTTCCAACTACGGTCGGTACAATGCTATAACAGTGGACATAAGAAGCAATTCATTGCTCCAGTTATTTTCCATCATTTTCTCAAGTACATAACGGACCCATTTGATACAAATTCAATCGGAAATTAAGGAAAGTGAAATTAATGACATAAGCTGTACCAAGCCTCTCAATTTAAGCTTTTACTCGAGTGAAAAGACGAGATACGAAAAAGCTTCAGACAGTGGAACATACTGAAAAAACTGAAACGAAAAAAATATTTACTTCATAATTTCTTATCACTCAAATGCGGATTAGTTGTGATATGGCAGAGATTGTTACTCAGGCAAACTGGAAAAATCTACGTAAAAAGACAGGTTTTTCTTCATGCATAGTGGAAAAATGATGTTTCTAGTGTGCAGTTACTATCACATTAAGAATCACACGTTTGAAGAATATAGAGGCATACATTGGCAGGATATCTCGGATGAAAGATTTATACGGCGATATTTTGCATGGATGCAATTTTGTATATGGTAGCAAACGTCTCGCAACATATACGTTGCATTCGAAAGGCAGAGATAAGAAACCCTAGTGAGGAAACCAAACTAAACACCGAAAGGATTAAATTCAAGTCGGAAATACACCGCCTGCGACATTAACCTTGGCAGAACCGCAAACAAACCAATAGTTCTACTATCTGTTAAGATAATACGATTATTCAGTTAAAAAACAAGGCACGAGAGACTTAAGGGAAAATTAAGATTGATAAAATAACCTCCACATTGCCTAATCCTTTCGTTATCCCCATTAAGATGAACATTAATAATGATTAACCAAATTGCGTTAAAACATTTCCTTAAGATGGAGTGAACTGATAAAGCACTACTAATTCCTCCAGATACAGATAATGAACATAACTTCACAAATACATCATTGCTGTGAAAAGACAAATTTAAAGGAAAACAACAGCGGTAAATTCTGGAACCCTTTAACACCTATTTTTAGGGGACAACAATGCGGTTTTCAGTCCACAGGAGTTTGAAAATCACCAACACAAAGCACGTTACGTAAGAAAAACTATAATTATATAAAACATTTCAGCTCTAAGGCTTTCAGTTTGTCGATGATTATTATCTTAAACGAGGTACTTAAGTCAAATAATTTAATTTACTAAATTTAAATACTGATTTATTGACAATGGTAGCGGACAAATCCGAATTAAGAAAAAAATTATTATTTAAAGAAAACATTCAAAGTTTGATACTTGGCTAAATACTTTTGTAGGTTATTTCACTCTAAAATTTGGAAGAAAAGTATCAAGCTCATGGTTTCGCATGGATGTCTCATTTACTTTCACTAGGATATTTCAGTTAGAACATTTTCAAAAATCCTCAATCACGCGGCGTTCCTAATTCAAATGTCATTCTTAGTAAACCACAGCAAGTGCATTATTTTGGAAAACAGATGTGTCTTGGCTAGCTTGTATTGTTCCTCAGCTGAAAGGCGGTTGATAAAAAATGGCAACTGAATAAAAATTGACTTAAAATCACTCGGCAGGAGAGAATTGTTTCGCCAAAGCCACCAAGGTTAGGAGTTATTCCAGTAATTTCCGAGTGCCCTTTAGTTTCGTGAATTGGGGGCTTTAAAATGAAATTTGAAAAGGAAGCAGTCTCTTTCCTTTCTGAATTCAACGGAAACAGGGCTAAATCTAAAAACCTTACTGAGCCGAATTACAGTTCAGGTCTGCCCACGATCTACGATATTGATTCACGCACGATGTTAGAGAGCAGCCATCTGTTGTCTAACATCGCCATAGAACTCACATTTAAGTGATATTTTCTAAACAGGAATAAAACGTATCTAACCTCGAGTAGCACAGTGCTGATAACATGATATAAAGGAATACAACTTACAAAACTGCCAAAACATGGTTTTCCCATCGGTTTTCCACCATATTTATTTTTACTCAATCGATCATGAATTGAATCGTGTTGTCATGTTTAGTTATTAAATATATATATATAAAGCCTCGGTCACCTACTGTTCTCGTCGCCCCGGGGTTCAATTAACACACATTAGTGTATAAACACTGATTTCGTAAAGAATAATAATTCAATCCAACACAAAAGAAGCAAATCTATTGTTAGTATCTGTCACCTTCTTTCAGCCCCTTAAACAAAAGCCTGAATTGTTTGTTTACAACAGAGAAAATTCTTGGGCTGAGTGGAATTTCAAGTTTTGTTATTTCTACTGATAAGTCCACAAATAGATAAAAAGGACACAGTGATAAGAGAAGGAAAAGAAAGGTGTTGTTTGAGACCAGCCTAATTCTTCAACTTTTTCAACACTTGTTTTATATTCTACAAGTTTGTTTTGACATGTTTCTCGTTGAACACGTGTTCGACACAAGAAGGAAAGAAACAGCGCATCAGAAGCCATAAAAACCAAACAAAACGAGAACAATGGACTTTTTGTCTCACGACGTCTTTGTTTTCACTTGCATTGTACTAAAGTTATGAACATTTCACTAGGGAGTCAATGGAAATAACAAAGACGATTAATATAGCTATTCAGGTATGTGAACAGGCAATCAGTTGAACCGCTATACGAATAACTACTCATAAACTTGGATGTTCTCTCACTGAAATAAACGGAACTTGACCTTTAACGAGCACCTGCCTAATAACCAGCTAAACATAAAACACACGATTTTGGAGATACAGTGGATTAACTAGAATGATAAACGAAAAAAAAAAAAAAAATGCCTCGTTATTATTCGTTATATATTTTTTTCCGTAGGATGATTTGCGCTGAGTCAGGAGCCCATGAATAGGGCTCCTGGCTGAGTTCACTAAGTGGAAAATCGGGGCCAACAGGTGAGGTTTTTCTTTTTCTGTTTTCTTTTTAAGAATTTTTCATTTTCCACAATGCCACCGGTTTCACAACCCGAACTTATTGACTTTCACCCATGACAGAGCTCTGCAAACGCAGTCGGTAATATTCATAAGACTGGCACCAAGGCAGGCAAATACTCCAATAGAAAAGAGGGGGCGGGACAAATTTTATTGTTATCAAGTTATCATTATTATTATTATTACCGTAATTTATTATTTATTATTAGACGTTTTTGGAGAAACTGAGCTGTTGTGTTTGTGAAAAATAAAGGAGATGGAAAACTTACAACAATGGCTATGACTAAGTTCAAAACGTCAGCTTTTTAATCTCTCTTAACAAGTTGGCGAATTTACGCATCAACTCAGCTTATAATGCTTTTTTTTCTTTTTTTGGAAAAATACTACAATGAAAACTTGTAAAAATGGCGCAGACAGGATTTGCTGGTCGTTTGGGGGATAAAAGCGAGTTCTTTACCATTCTGTTTCGCTCAAGATGTTCAAGTTCTGGGTACAAATAAATATGAAACAAACACTGCTCTCGTAGATTGTAGTTACGTGACAACACTGAAACCCCCGAACGTTTAAAACAATTGGTCTTTTGTAATATGAAGACTGTTTAGCCAGTCTTGTCAATATGTCTTGCACCCCGCTGTGTCTGTTTAAGTGCCCCACGCTTCTTATCAAATGCTTCCTACAGAGAATACTCCAGCTGATATCACTATCAAACTCTGGAAGTGGAGGGGAAGCATAGCTCAAAAGATTCATACTATCATAAGGCAATTTCAACCACAAGCCCTCGAGGGCACTTGAAGCTTCTTGACGAAGACACTTATCAGCTAGGATTATTTTCTGCACTGACGCGAGCTTTACTAAACGGGTAAAATTTCGACAATTAAGAAAATAACAAAGTTTCAAAGAATGCACTGCAACGAAATAAGGTCTCAAGAGCCCCACTGACGACATTTTCCTACAGCTTACCAGAGCACATCACTGAAGCATTGTTTCAATTGGCGACGGTAAAGAAATTCACGGGCTTGTGTTATGTCCATTAAATATAAGAAGTGGAAAGGTTTATATTATCAGTTTGTGTAATTTCAGTACTTTTGTCGTTTGTACATTTCATCGACATTTATATCAAAGAGCAGTTGACAGAAGCCGGTATTGGCAGGACGAGCAGGATGGAGACGGCGTAGGGAAAGGAGGCTGGAGAAACCTTGTAAACACCTTGTATGTAACCTGGCCAAAAGGAAAAACGTGAGATAGCGAGTAAAATAGCAGGCCAATAGAGAAGTAAATGGATGGGAAAATCCTCATGCTCACCGTCTTTGTAAACGTACTTTGAGCCAATTAAGTAAAAACTCAAGCGATTGGCGACGACTGATAACGGTAAATAGATTTTAAAGAACGTTTTGCAAAGAAGAAGAAATACCAAATAGAGATCCTAAGGAATAGGAAACGTCCATTGTTTGTTGTAATGCATCTATCAATGTTAAGCCGAAGGGGGGGAGGGGGGGGGGCAATTTGATTGTGAGGTCTGTCCCCAGGGTAGGGATTTTGTCGGATCGTACGTGATGTCCCCAGGGTAGGGATTTTGATCAGTTTGAAGGACATTTGAACACCTTCACTTTCCCCCGGGTTGGGATTTTGACCAATTATGTTGTCCCGGGGGTGGGGAATTTTATTCTGCCCAGCGACCAAAGAAAAGACACGAAGAAAAAAAATGTTTATCAACCCCACCGATGCAATAAAAATAGCCTCTGTTAGAAATTCAATTCAGGTTTCGCCAGCAGGCGACAGCCCATTAGTTGCCTTTGGACAAGAAATAACCGGTGAGGGGAAAAAGGCACAGGCGGATATGCACATCGAGTGTGAAGAAGCTAGTGGATATCATTGAGAAAATTAATCGGGGCTGACATTAAGGTCTTATAGATTTTTCGATATTTGGTTAACATTGCCCAATATTCGACAAAATGGCTAGTCTTGCTAACAGTACGTACAGCAACTCGTTTGGAAAGAAGTTGATGCATTGGAGCTTCTTTTCAACTTTTAATAAATGTATATAAGTAGTTAATCTTAGGCAAACTAGAAGCAACGCCACTGCTGACTCCTAAGAAATTTAACAACGATTTTCCGATGAAATTTTAGAGTGAACCTTAGCAGGCGATTTAACAGACAGAGGAGAAATAAGTACTTGAAATTAGAAAATTAAAGGAAACATCAGACAAACTAACAATTAAAATACAAAGAAGAAGTGACATTTAACTACTTTCTAACGTAAATTTGTCGAGCTATCGATATCCAAACTACGTCAAACTGACTCACACTCCATGTGCGTTATCATTGCGGCCAACCTTCCGTGTACCGAACTTTCTAATGCAAGAAACAAATGATCATGTTTTGGAATATGATAATTATGGAAAAAACATTACATGCCTACAAAATTCTTTTATTGATGGCACGAAACGAGGTAACACAAATAAATAATAAATAGAAAAATACACCATTTGTCGTAAACTTATCACCTTATGAACAAAATCTGGCGCGATCTTCACAGAAAGTATAAAATAACAATGGATACAACACCAGCTTTATTACCAAATAATAATTGAACTTAATTTACAACATAATCTAATAATACAGGAAAGGTAACATTTACTCAGAATAACTGAAAAGCTAATCGAGCTGAGTAAAATTGAGTAATGTTTAAGTATAGGAGATTGGTTGGCAAGTATAGGAGATTGGTTGGCGAGTATAGGAGATTGGTTGGCTGATTGGTTGGATATTTCCAACGACACATTTTCGATAAAAAAAAAAACAGTTACTCAGAAGGAACTGTGGAAATTTTCAGTATTTTGTTCTCACGAAAGGAAATGACCACACTGAAACATCCTCGTCATTTTGGGGCGTACACCTAATGACCATGTGCATTCCACTCTTAGACAAACTCTGAATGACCATCGTAACTTCGAAGTCATTTTTTAATGAAAATGCGAAATATGTAGAAGCCCACGTTTCAGAAAACCTTTTTTTAAGTTTATCATCATTGCTTGCGTTTCTCGTATAAGTTTCTATTAGATCTTTTTGGATCAACTCACCAATCCTCCTCAGTATTGGACGTTTGTCCTAGTAGTCTCAAAAGCTACCAGGTAACGGCAGCAAAATTGTTCCTCGCAAATCGACCTCAAACTTTGCCTTGGATAGATGGAACTGGAGAATTATTATTTACGGAGCACCGTTTGCTTGAAGTCAAAACAAACATACAAACAACAGTGTTATTCAGTAACAGTCGGTAAACTGGTCAACTAGTGATTTGATTAACCTCAATACAAAAATTCTCCATCTGAAACAGTTTTATGAAAGTATTGCTATACGATATAAGTTACCAGCCAGCTGTATCAATGCCCAAAGTACAGGTTACAGGCTTCATGGTTTATGAATGCCTAAGGATGTCCCCTGCCTTCTCTTGCCTCATGTTCTCAAAATAGTTGTTGTGTTTTAGCAGTCAAATTCATGAGAATGGCTTTTTTCACTTTACCATTCTTTAACTTGATTTACTACATACAAATAATTATACACAGTACAAATTTAAGGTAAAGGGCGTAAATTATGAATTATATCAACGATGTAATGATAGTATGTAAAAAGACGTTTATCAGTTGGTATATATTATTGCGCAAAATGCTCGGTGTTTGTCAAATTTTCACACCAGTGAATGTCCAAAACCGTGGGTAGCAACCATGTAGTGACTTTGTAAGGGAATGGGTGAAGGTGCAGCACTACAAACCATAAAGAAGTATTATAACGACCATAAAGAAAGACGGCTTTTTTGTAGGGACTCGGTACATTATTCATATCCCCTTTCTAACAGTCATGCCTCTTACTGACGACTGAGCACAGTACTGTCGCGACCGTAAAGAAAGGACATTTTGTTGGGCCTCTGTACACTATTCACACTTCACTGCCTTTTAGTCCAGCAATAGTGTCCCTTTCTGACGACTGGGCCCATAAACCCAGGCACCTCTTCCAGTGCTTGCCCATCAGTGGTAGTTAGGGGTCTTATTGGTACATTCAAAAAATGGTAAACAACTGAAATAAGAGATTTTTTGTTGTTTCTGTTGTTGTTGTTGTTGTTGTCGTATTCGTCGATTAAATTGGCAGAAGGATATCCAGTCAACTGGCATCCTTCTGGTCTTTCGCCTTGCTATGCAGTCTAATATTCACTGAGAGAGCGCAG
>JAEMWC010000087.1:705000-727500 GCA_016490735.1 Pachyseris speciosa | reverse complement strand
AAGCAAAACAAGTACAGAACTAGAGTTCAAAGCATACACCATTTCTGATTATAACTCCAGTTACATCGCCGTCAAACGGGTATACAGCCCATTAACTTCTGCCCAAGTGCCAAGAGAACAAATAATGGGAATAAAAGATAACACAGCGCTCTCTTAATGGTAAAGAAGCAAACACACAGCAAACAAGAAATAAGAAAAGATATGGGAAATTACTTGTCACCCACTCAAACCTTACTGACTCTCTTGGACCATTCAGTAAAACTGGCATACAGTTTTGCTCATAAGTAAGAGTAACAGAGATAACAGGAGCCTTTGGGTGGTCAGATTTCCTCGTTCTTGGAGAAAAGTGAGAAATGCACTAACCCGAAGCACTTATCGTACGAAAGTTTTATTTCTTTGTTGATTTGTTGTTTTGCCACAACAGCAAACCAACCTCGGTTAATAACATAAACCCCACAAATTATAACACAGAACCGTGAGACAGAAGAAAGTGCGAACGAGTCCACCCATCCCTCAAAAAGGGTGCATCCAATGCAACAAGAAAATTGACCCGCGAGATTCCAAAACCCCAAGGTACGCCTCCCCAACTCCTTCTGTCCTGTGCTGTTACTTGAGGGGCGTATTCTCCTGGTTTTATTTTAGCCCGTATACACAGGCACTTGGTAAAGAATACGCGAACAGAAGAAACCTTACCAGCAACAATCACACTCCCGAAGGACAAGGAGTGAACATGATGCTGGACCAAAACTACATTGACGGTGGAGGTGTGGTGTTTCACCACATCCTTACGCTCTACTTGTTAGTATTGATGGCAAAAAGTAAACTGTGCAGTCTAGGGCCAATCGTTTGAAGCCGATTAGCCTTGATCCCAGTTAATTACCATGGCCACGAGAGATTATAATCAAAGTTCATCCAGGATTAATTAGTACTAATCGTGCTTCGAGCAGCTAAGCCTTGGGAACAGTAATGCCTCTGGTTGTTTCAAGTTTCCAGTATTGTCAGGAGCCCCCAGGTTTATGAGACCCAAGAGGCTTGAGCTCTACTTTACTTAATCTTGGCTATAATGAAGGATGCCAAAGTGCAGATAAAATGTCTCACACGCTTTGTCAAGGATTACACCCGAATCTTGTGTTTTGTCATTAACATTCCAAAGGCAATTCCATGCATTGTCAACAGATTACTCAAACATTTTCTACAATATTTCCAGCGTGAACGCATAGTAAAATGAAATCAAATGTTAAAGGTATTCGGTCAAAATCACTGAGTGAAGTAAAAGTCTTGTTTTAAGTCAAATGCCTTTCTTTGATTATGTCGTATTAAAAAAAGACAGGTAAGAAAAAGAAAACATGTTGTACTCTTTCACTGGTATGAGTGACTTTGCAGGATTCCACATTTGAAGATAAGTGTGCGAGGGATTTGGGTAAACGCCAGTGGAAGGGACTACATTCAGAGCAGAAACTAAGTGGCTTACTGGCCTCTTTCCAGCATTGTTGTCGTAGAAAAGGAGAATAACAAAGCAATCATTGTGGATATTGCGTCACTGTGGGAACAAAAGGTACACGAGAAGGAAGGTGAAAAAGTTGAGATTTATTGCGAGCTCAAGACAGAAATTGAAAAATCATGGGGATCAGACATCTAGAAGTGGTACCGATAGTTGTTGGCGCACTTGTAGTAAGTAAAAGGTTATATACATGGCTTGCGAAGCTAGGACTTACCATCAGGAAGGGATTATTGCAGAAAACAGCCTTGATAGGAACAGCAATGATTCTAAGAAAGGTGTTAGAAAGCTGAAGGAGGAGGAATGGCCCAAAGGACCTATGGCCATTGGCAATGGCTCGCTTCTTTGGTGTAAAATCGGTATAACATCTCTCAGAGTAGAAGTGTTAAGGTTACATAACAATAATAATAATAATAATAATAATAATAATAATAATAATAATAACAATAATAATAATAATAATAGTAATAATAATAATAATAATAATAATTTTTATAATAGAAGCCAGTAAAAATTTTTATTTACAATTCATCGAATATTTACAAAATGACAAAATATTGCAAAAAATTATTAAGTAAACTATGAGAAACTGTATTAAATTCTGTTATAAATGCTTATAATAATAATAATAATAATAATAATAATAATAATAATAATAATAATAATAATAATAAATTCAAACGCTCGCGTTAATCTGTTGACAGTTTGTTGTTCATGGAAAAGAGACCTAAAAGCAAATGAGCCTTGTCTCACCAGGTTCCAATCTTCTCTTGTGGAAGTTTCATTGAAAGTTGAACGTGCCTGGTAGGATTGAAGCCTGGTTAGAGACTTATAAAAAGAATAGTAAATTGTTTGCTGGGAGCCTTTCCCAATCAATGTGGAATTTGCCAGGATGCAACAGGGTCAGATTCTTGCTGCTAGGCTGCTTGGTTGAGGTTGCTGATAAAAAGGGAGCTGATAGAGCCCTTGTTTGCCTTCCCCCCTCCCCCAAACTTCCAAGCAGAAGAGATGTTTTGTAATGTTTACTCTCTGAATAAAGGATTCAGTTGAAAAAAAGTTTTAGTCCAGATTGCTCGTTTGCGAGGCAAGATTTTCATTTAATTCTTGCACTATTTTGGAACTGATATGTTGCTTTCATCCCATCTCTATGCTATTACTTTGCTGGAGAGTGTACTGTCGTGCTTGTTTGATTTTTTCCCTTTCCTTCATGTGCAACAAACACTTTTGCACTGATATTGCTGGAAAAGATGGCAAAACCTGACCACAGCAATTTTTTTGGACCCAATGTAGGATTGAAATTTGAAACTGGCATGGAATTTGTTGATGGCAAAAATTATTTACTTTCCATGATTTTACTTTTACCAACTTTTTAGGTACCAATTTGAGGTAGATAAACTTTCTATGCAATGAAGCAGAATGAAGCCAATCTGTGAAATTGTTCTTTCATAACATTTGAAAGTAGGTGTAGGCAGAAAACACCCATTTGTGGCAAAGTTAAACTTTGAAGATTTTTCTCTCTGCAAATAACCAGTCAGTCCAGAAGTTTATGTTCACATCGTAGATCAATAGAAACAAAACTTGTAAAAAAAAATTGTTTCTTGCCTCAGATTGTGTTTCTGCTCATTTATTGTTACCGAGGGAGCACTATTAAAGACATCTGACAAAAGCTTCTGTTACCATGGCAACAAGAGACTCAAACATTTGTCATCATTCATAGAAACGAGTTGCATGATGGTGATTTCTTCTGCAGGAGTTTGATTTTGGAAAAAAAAATAGTCTAGGGTGCCATACTACCTTAAGTTACACCTCTCATCATTTTGTTAAGTTACCAGTCAAAAAAAAAAAAAAAAAAACACCGAGTCATGAGGTCTTGCGCCACCCTTAAACCTCAACACTATTCAGACTTGGCTTATTTTCGTCTTCTTCGACTGGGGAGCAGGGTGGGGGTGGGGTGGGGGCGAGAACACTAAGAGTATTAATGCCTCTACACTTAGAGGTTAAATCATAGTACGTCCAAAGATGTTTTTGAGGTTCGAAGCCGCAAGAGATAACGTCAGATAAAGAAAGTACGTCATGATTTCCGGTTGGCGGCAATCTTGGATCAGCCATCTTGGAGTTCTCACAAACCGCAGGAACGCATCGAAATTTAAAGAATAATGGATCAATTAAACATGATAGGTACTGAAACTGAGAACTTATGACATGGGGTGTTATTTCAAGGAGAACCTAAAAAGGGTAAACATCCAAGCCGCGACTCGCTAGATTGTTTCGTAGATGGCTCTTATCGTCCTCGCCTACTTAATCCAAATTTAATTTTTAATAACATTAAAGTGTTGTATTTTCTCATTTCCCCCTGCTTCCTCCTTAATTAAACACACTCTTAGATGTGTGGGCTACAAAGCTATGATCACCTGTGTGACATTTTTGGATGGCATGTAATCTTAAGAGGATAACAAGGATTCTTATTTAAGCCTTTTGTACCTCGCCTTTCCGAGAAAAAAATCTTCCTGACTCCTCCCAGTTCTTTGTGTAATCGATTTATAGGGCCCATGATGAATTGGTGCCGACTAGATACCTAGAAAATGGCAACATCCCAATAAGTACTAAATCTAGTGACTGTATTGTCCATCTAATGTCACCTTAGTTTCAACCCTTTTTACCTCCACCATTTACCTACTGAAAAATCCAGAACATCTAAATCTCAAAAACCCCAAAAAGGTAAAAACAACCATTACAACAGACAAGTACTGCTCGGATGTTTTGTTACTTGAGTGGCCACACTTGAGGATCTCATCCACAGATGGACACAAAAGTGCTGCTCAAAAACATTACTGTAATGGAGGACCAAGAGTATTCTCATGAAGCTTTACAAGGTCACTGTGGTTTTTGGCAGGCATGTCAATTGTCGCCGAAGTACAAGTCAATACACCAGGCTAAGACGAGCAAAAATTCGTTCCACATTTAACCAAGAGTATTACATTAATATACACTCACGGTCGAGAACAAACAATAGCCAATACGAAGGCAATCCTCTCAATGCTGGGTTTATTTTCGATTTGTAGTGTTGGGTTCTATAAGAGCGATGCAATGTAAAGAGCCACAAGAAGGTACTTGAAAAATAACCATACTTGGGACGATCAAAAGGCAATGGATGATTGAAGTCGTGACGGTTCTTTCTTTACGGCAGATACTGGTTCTTTCTTTGAATATCTTGATTAAACCTATTGTGCCGGAGAAAGAAAAAACAAAGGGCTTAATTTTGTTTTTCCCAAGAATATTGCGTTCAAATAGGAAGCGTAATATAACAAAGTTGAAAAATAATCTTTCTTTAGAGCGTGATATAGCGCACCATCCTGTTTAAGATAACTTGGTATTGGGTGTTTTTCTGAAAGCATCCACTCAAGGCATACGATCAACACTGAAGGAATAGAAATAGCAAAAGAGTGAATTACCATACATGCAACTGACGTCATTCAAGATCCCTTTAGGGAGATTTATCTATATTTTTGTGCTTGACGCCCACCAGACTGGGATCCAAATGACAAACCTTTAATATCACTTTCCTTTTACGTAAACAAAAACCAGAACTTTCGTCATTTCATAAGAGGCTTTTACTATGAAAGGACTCAACGATGTGCTGTTATCTAGGTATCGACATTTCGTCTAATTTTGGAGACACGCAATTCCGACAGAAAGTTTTATATAGTCCTATCTGATGGAATGCATGTTAAAAGAAACAAGTCACGCCAAAAAAGGCTATATTGAACACAGTTGCACCCTGGCGTTCCTTCGGTTGCGTGCAGTCGTTTGTTTTGATTGTTATTCGCTTCTCTTCTTGAAAGCACGCAACTCCATGTACAGCATGCCTACCTTCAAAACATACTCAAAAATGATATTAAACAAATCACGCATAACTGTACGGTTCAAAGGAATTACGTAAATTTCGTTTTGAACGACGAAAAACGTCCTTACGGCATTTAAAACAAAATAAGTACTTTATTTCTTGAATTTAACTGAGCGTGTCGATATTACTCGACTTGAGATGCACGAGCAAAAGATTATCAACGGTTGAAAATTGAGGTCAAGAAGTTCTTGACCTGCAGTAGTAGGTACGGCAAATACATGCTGAAATAACAAAGGCACCAAAAAGTGTCCACTACACATTTTTATTCACTGCTTCCTCGTTCTCCTCCAACGAAAATATTTATTAGTGAAGTAAAAAAATCAATGTCAAACGTCTGAGCCAATGATAATGAATGAGAAAAAAAAACACACAATCACACGGTGCTGGACGAAATCCTTTCGCCCGAATTATAAAAAGCCCTGCTCAGTCTAGGTTACACAATGTGGTTGTAATTTTTCATTCAGTCTTTCGCTTTAAGCGAGACCTTTGAATGTCAAATAAAAGTCGCAAATTTACACTTCGAGAAATGGTTCCCTGTGGTGGTCTTTACAGCTTAATTTGTTCCACAAAATATAAGATGGTGTGGCACCTTTAAATTGCGGGGTCATGATAGTTAAAAGTGGGTAAGATTTCAGTGGGCGTCCTTTAATTGAGGCAGCTACTTTCATTAAAGGACAATACAGTTTTATTTATTCGGTCAAAGAAGCGGATTAATTTTATTTGAATCGCACATTATCAACGAGATGCTTTGCAATTTTGCATTAAACATGCCATTGATCCCACTTTCTTTCTTAGTGGGGCATGGTAAGTCAAATTTTAGTTTACTAACTGGGAGAGGCGTAAGTAGTTATGGCGGGGAAGGGCATTATGATAGAGGAGACGCGATGGGAGCAGTACCTTTAGATGATTTAAAACAAGGGTGTGCTACCTGACGGTCTCACCTAAAAAGCGACCGCGGTTCTACATTCATGCAAAATGGGAGCTTATACCGGCTGTATTTACCAAAGCAGTTTCATAGTAGTGCGGGTATTGTATGGCTCCCTTTAAAAATTCCTGTACAGCCAATTGGCTCGAGCCTGTATACACTGTTTGGTGTCCTAACTTGACTTAACTCTGTAACCGGCTTCGTCTAATACTTTTCATTGAAAGAGTGTTTGATTTATTTAGAGTTGGCAAGAGAGGTGAAGCTAATTTACGTCAATGAATTATTGCTTTTGTTTGGAAAGAAGAAAACAGCATAGCACTCCATGTTGTGCGGTTACTAAAATGATTACGTCTTAGAGCCCTTATTGGTTAATGAGATATCTTTGTATATGAAGCATAATCCAAAGGAGGAAATCCATCTCCTTTCGAAACAAATTTATCATGAACGGGTTACATTCCCCCCCCCCCCCCTCCCCGCCCACCCACCCAAGGGGAAAAAGAATACGATTGTCAGTGAACTGGATAGAGCTAAGGTGTTATTAATGTGACTATCAGTGGTTTGGTTTGCTTCGGATGATTAGTTTGTTGAAGTCAGAAACCTCTCGGCTTTTGTTTTTTTTCTTACTTCTTTGGCAGGTGACGAGTTTGTTAGCAAATAAAGGATGTTCTTTCTGCTTTCATTTACGATTCCACTTATTCCATAGCGGATTGGGAAGAAAATTTAATTTCCCAAATTTCATTGTTTTCTTTTTTCCAAGAGATACAAACAATACCTAGTGTTACCATATGTTTTTTCTTGTTGCGCAAAGGAATGAAAAGAATCTACCCTGGAACCTGCAGGGTTTTGTATCAACTTATTACTCCAACAGAGATAAGCGGTAACCACTGAACAGCATTCAGGTGCTTTAAGGATCCGGCATACAACAAAATGTGGCTAAGCTTTTGTCAACAGGAAAACAAGCTACAAGGCAGATTCCCTTGAACGTCCGGCTGAAGGGAGCTTTATGTACACACGAGGCACAGGTGACCCATATTCCGGATAACATTATTAAGGTTAAATAAACGACACCTATCCAGTTTAGTATAGAGATTACTTAACTGGAAATGCAAAGCCATGTCTCTCCTGGTCGTCCCAAGTCTCGCTAAAAATGTAAGCTCATTATAATGAAGGAAAAACACCCCTACAGGTGAACACAAGTTACTTTCACAGTGGTCTTGTATCTTCACACCGGATTGGGAATTGGTGTCACGGGGAAAAATCCGAAAAAAAAAAAAACTGAGAAGAATCCACAGAACAAAATAGGAAAAACTAACAGTACAGGTCCCAGATAAGACTTTTTTTTTCCATGCCTTTGTCCTTTTGGGGGAGGGGGAGGAGGAGGGGGTTTGGGTCGCTTTTTCACTTTTCGCATGTTCAGGGGCCCATAAGGCATTCTAGCAACTCAACTGACGGGAACTAAATGACGATGAATTATGTACGATCAACTGATGATAAGACTAACCAGGTACTGCTTGTGTTATTATATGTGGTATACATGTGAGTATTCTCGCGGTTGGGGTTCACTTGGACTAAACAAAGTACATTTGGTCTTACCAAACTGTCATCTGCCCAAACAAGAGGACAAAATAGACAATCTAGTCATTTCTTCAAACTTCTGGGCAATGTCAGTCTCAACGTTCCTTACTATAAAAGAGGATAAGAGCCTTTTTTATAGTAAGGGTATTCTGCAAGTAAGTGAATGTGCGTTTAAAGGAAGTAACGTTAATGAGATGCGCCTTTTCTCAGCTAATGACAAGAAAAGCGGATTATTAAAGAATGTTGCCACGCGAACTGAATTGGACTAGTTACAGTTCTAAAGTTCACGTGGGATTAACCTCGGTTGTTACAAATTACTCATGAGAAATTGAACTATAAAAAACCCATTCGCAAAACATGGTCAATATCGTTCCATCTAATGACTCATTGGTTTTTCTTGAGATCTAAATAATCTAAAAATAATAACCAAACATCAATCTATCAAGCGATGCACATACTTCAGTTGCGCAAAGGAATGAAAAGAATCTACCCTGGAACCTGCAGCAAGTCACGGCACGGTAAGCGCTGTTGCATGCACTTGTTGATGTTTTCGAGTTATCAAGGTCTCTGCCGTGCCAAGTCAAGATGATATAGGGTACATTAGTCTGGTATGTTGGTAAGCTGTCCCTACCAAGTATGTAACTAAATAACAATGCGAAAAAGAGGTTTCGTGATTTCCAATTGATTGTACAAGGGATTAATGACTCAAAAGGGAAACTGTCACGAGCGGTTACAAACGTCAGAAGCCAAATTCGTCTGAAAAAGACCAATACTGCAACACCTAGGTCCGGTGTGGCGACAGTATTGACGTCATAGGCTACTGGAAAATGCACGCGAGAACCAAAAGTCACGGAAACATGTTTTTTCTTTGGATACTACCATCACAAGACTAAAACAACAAAATACAGGTCATAGCTTCAGAGTACAACACGATAGTGCTGGCTTTCCAAATCTAATATAGGCTTGGGAACTAAAGAGATGTCAAAAGACACGAAAGAGTAACCATCGTTTAATAAAGTTATCTTCACAAAAGGAAGTTGTTGTTTAGTGCGCCAGGTCGTAACGGTGTTTTTTAATTGCAAAACATTAAAAAAAAAAAAGGCTCATTACAAATGTAGTTTAATTGCGGGCAGATACTTAACTTAATCGGGCTCTCTCCTCAGTTTGAAAGAAGTGCATGTCCTTGTAAACAAAACTATCGCACACCCTCTGTAGTGTATGCTAATGAAAGTTTTAAGTGTGGTTTGCCAGAGTGAAATGGCAGTTTTAGACAGCACCTTATCATTTCAGTAATCTGGGAAAAGGAATGATTCTTGCGCAAAACGAAATATCGCCTCAGGAAAGGGAAAGAAAATAAGTTAGAAAGGCAAGCAGCACAAGGTATACCTATCTTTTTCTATGGATACCACATATTATTGTTCGATAGTATTAACTGTTTATGTGTTAAACGCCAAACACATGCCGTGATCTGCGCTATTAAAACACTTCATGTGTGACAACCTTCCCACATCCCCGGTGATTTGTAATCCAAATTCCCTCCTAACGATACACATCTTGTTTCCAATATCAACAGGAAAAATTTCTTAGTGGCTTTATTACTTCCGGAAACGAACTGTGTTCAGTATTATTTCTGTCGTGTCATTAAAATTGTTCTCGTTCCCACGCTTAATTTTATCAGCGCGTTTAAGTTTTTATTCCTCTTTATGACTCAGTTTTTGTGAAATTTTGATGAATCATACACCGTTAAATTTTCTCACAGACGTATTTCATTCACCTACTATATCGAAGAGTCAATCTCAATCCTCACTCGAAAAAAATAGAGCCAATACAAGTAACTTTAAGTGTAAAGGTTTGAACAAAAGGTAGAGAGCATAAGCAGAGAAATGTAGTCTCGCTGTCACAAAAACAGCCGCAGTTGATTTAGTGAGGCAGAGTCCTGTTGTAAGTCAGCATTTTTGAAATTCCAAGCTAATTCACAACACCAATTAACATTTGATTATGTTCTGATGAAAGGCATGGACAATACCACATGGCCACTGAGGTTAACCATGAAACGATTTAGCTCCTTTCACTTCTCAATACATTAACCAGTTCACCTCCAATAGTCATCTGTAAGCAATGGTATGTGGTTCTGGCTTTTGAGTACGCGGATGAAATCTTAAGTGCCAGCATTGAAATGAAAGCTGCTGAGTAGTACTCTAGTGAGGTATACTCTTAATGTGTTGCATGTAAAATGTGATGAGGAGTCTTTCAACGAACTTCGGCACTGTTGGAGGGAAAAATGTTAAAACGTGCACAAGAAAATGTTCATAAGGTGCACGTGAGCGTGGTCGGATGCACGGTTCACTGACGACGCCCATGATTTGCATCAATGTCCAAAGGTTGCTTTGAATCGTAAAAACAAAAACGTTCCCTACAGCAAGTCTTGAACAAAACGGAAAAGGAAATTTCGATAGTAGATTTATAAAGGGCAATTCCTTTTCCTTCTGTTACAAAATGTAAATGTTGTTCGTAAACGAGTCAAGGAATTCATTTCAAACAGAGTAAACAAATGAGCGATAACTACCCTTGCAGAAGATGCCTATTGCTTTAATTTTTAGTGAGGACACTTGTAACTTCTCTCTATTTACTCAATTTTCGGGTTTACCTCGGTGTAAAAACCTGGCGAGGTTTTCTTTGTTTTATGAGGTATTGTTTTACTGTACACCATTGTTTACAATGTTTTGTTTTCTTTGTTTTACGTCATTCGTGAGTTTCACAGGTTTTTCCACCGAGGTAGAGCCCAATTTTCAGCGTTTAATAAACTTTACCACTAAACTAAACCAACCAAACTTTGTCATCACATTCTAGAACGTGCAACCGGACTTTACTGAAAACGTTTGAACATGACTGTTGATCGATGGCTCTTAAAATACTTAATTTACATCCATAACATAACCCGCTCACACAAAACCATACTGGAACAGGCTCGCTTTAAGCTTTAGGTTTAGAGTGAAACAGGACATTCGAACGAGTCGGGAGATAACTTGTTCGATACTTCCTCCAACAAGTCCCATCAGCTCATAGCCAAGTCACAAGTGCAGAACAGCTGTAAGAATACTCTTAGTAATTTTCTCTTCAACGATGAAATTGTTCGCGTTATATTTTTGTCAATATTTGCAAACCACTCCCTTTGTTGTATTGAAGGTACTGAATTTTGCAGTCAAAACAATCAATTAGCTCAGTTTTAGTAACAACAATGCCTAAAGCTTTAAAAACGAGCGGCCACAGAAATGCGGCAAAGACCTCAAGTCTGGATACAAAGAATTACTTAAAACTAGCACTGGGCAAAATTGCGATAATCAGTAATTTCATCTCGGTGCTATAAAGATGTAACATTGACAATAGCGATTACTGGGAATATCACATTTATATGCTGTAGATAAAGATATCAAGCTTATACACAAAACATGAAAAATCACCAAGCAGAACATTCAGAGTATCCTCTCTCATGCGAGAAGATTTTATGAGAAGTAAGCTCTTTGCGCCTGGATGTAGGGTAACGTTCAAGAGTTTATAAACACTGAAAACGAGAAGCCATTCAACGAATCGACTGTGATTTAGTCTGAAATTATTTAAAGAAGAACCAGCAGGGAAATTAGGATATATCACAGTCGGAGCAAAACTTTAAGTCAAACGATGCAAACACTTCACAGGAGATAAACAGATATAAGTTTCAGTGCACGGTACAATACCATTCTGGTCTAAATAAAAACTGTTTACAAAGTTGAACTCTTCCCTCAGACAACGCTGCGTAAATCTCATGCAGAAATCCATTTTTGTTCAGCACCTTCGCCAGTTAAACTGTAGTACTGCCGGCACTCCAGCATGGCAACACCGAAGAATCGTTGTTGTAGTCAGCGTCAGTAAGTTCACTTGTATTTCATTCACCAAACTTCACTATGAGGGATTACTGTTCTTTAAAACGCTGAAAAGCTTTCTTCTTTTCCACAATTCCAAACGAAGAGCAGAGTTTTGAAGCCCTAGTTAACTGACCTACTGGAAATATGGCAAAACGAATCTTTTCAAGATGGCATGGCTCTATTTTGAGTATTCTTTAGAACTCTTGAAAGATACTGTGCTACAAGTAGATTTGTATAAAAGTGCCAATTAAAAGAGGATTTTACTTTTGAAAAGGAAGACGATGTCGTTCGCGAAATAAAAAGATAAGAGGTTTAACTAGTACGCGTGGAAGACATCTTTCTCTTACAGATTCACGGCTTGTTTCGATAGGGAGATTCCTAAACTTAAGGAGAAAAGAAGAATAGATAAAAGAAGAGGATGAAAGAGTCACAAGCTCAAGTAATATAAAATGCATGTGTACACTGAATAATTTTGCAAAGCCATCCCTCCCTTTGCCTTGTGGAATTTCACTAAAAGCGAGCAGAAACATGAGTCAAGGTGCGCTCATGGAATGCTAAAGGGAATTTTGTCAAACAACATATTGGCTCAAACAACCAGATCAATCAAACTATATAATTCGTATTTCTACTTGAATGGTGGAACATCTTACTTAAACAAAGGTTCCATTTCTTAGGTGGGGCCTTGTCTTTTTCAAACAAATCCTGTTCAAAGCTGAAATCAAAGTGAAGATTGAAATAGTGCAAATGTAAGTTCTTGCTTAACAGAGCGGAAGAGTTAAATAGGATAATCATGCCCGACGTTGTGAATACAAATCAAACGATGAAATTGTTATTGGATTTGGTAACGTTTTGACCCCAAGCAGTGTTCCCACGAGTGGGAGATATCAATCCAAACGTGCGCTTCCATCGGCGATTGGCTGATGGCGATAAACAACAGATGAGATAAAAATCGGTGAGCTACCTGCAACATAAGAAAGATATGAAAACAAAGCTAGCCTGTTGCTGTAAAGCAAGTCCGTGCGCGTAAAACACGGATCACAACCTTGTAATTGCTATACAATGTGCTGAATAATTGCAATTTTTAATGATTGAATATCCCATTAGCAGCGCAGGTCTGAGGGCCTTCAGTGACAGTTGAATATTCCTACAACATTTCCGGATGGCCTCTGAGTAATTGACGATAATCACGGTTACTAGAAGTGCGAATAACACTTTTAATAACCGTCATCTTTTAAAAGTTCAGTCGCAATTATTGAGATTTCAATAGTAAAAAGTCCCTAAATTCTAGGCGATAGAGACAGGATCTTTTCATCGCTGAACAATGATTAGAAGACCCATTGACAATCACAGGATTCCCCTTAAATATTATTATTCGCAACCAAATTCCAGTAGATTCCCAGAGCCATCTCAAACTTTCAAAGAGCAACAGTTAGAAAGTCAGAACAAGTTTTTTAAGTTACTGCTCTACAGTGTCTTAGGGCAACGAAAGTTTATTGGGTCTTCTTTCCGGCATAAAAACGCCGTCGTCTTCTTTCTTGAACGGACAAGTTGTGGTCTTCCCCTCTTCATATTTTAACGGGAGATATTAGAGACCATAACGATCAAGTTCGGTACGATTTACCCAAATATTTTCGCTCTGGGGGTTGCCGTTAATCCTGAAGGGGAGATTTAAGCCGGTCCAGATATGTAAGCAACTCCTTCCCTTGCTATTGTTGGCTTTACGATTGGTGGTTATTGGTCTTCGAAAATAGCTTAGATGACTTTACTTTTGACTGAAATTTCCCTTTTTAGGTCATACATACATGCTTTTGTTAAATCCGGGGGGGGGGGGAATCCATACTCTGGTTGTCTGACAAAGGGTAAAGTTATTTTTAAACCATTTTTTGTCTGATTTCCTAATTTGGCTTTGTGTTCTGTTGCTAATAATGAGTAGCACAATTGTTGATTATCTCAAAAGTAGAAAATAGCATTTTTCGTTCTAAAACATGTCATAAAACCATTGGTACTGCTGGACAGTTGTACCTTCAAAAGTGCCATTAAAGTTGGTCTAACAAAACAATAAACGATTTGAGATATTCAGCTTTGTGAAATAGGTTTTGAAAACCGATATACTTTGGCCTGAAAATGGGAACTCCTCCACACGAGGTTCACCAGAGAAGCTGACTCCCACCCCTTCACCTCCCCCCAACCCCCACAAAATTCCACCAGGTCATTTTTCTAGAAGAAGCAGGATAAAGTTTACGAAAATCGGTGCAGCCTGGTTTTTTTGAAGGTTCGACACCTTTGCCATTTCCCATTTAATGTCATTTAGTTCGTTTATTGAATAAGCTTCCTTACTCAGCGGGATATTGGCGTCGTTCTTTTTTTGCGTGTTTCTGGACTCGCTGGTTCACCTCAGTCCTTAAACACGCTGAAAAAGAGAATCTGGCCAATATCTCGTCAAATGACCTCAGACTTAGTCAACAATCTGTGCATGGCAAATGTCTGAAAAGGAAGCCTTTCGAAGATATACATCATATTGTAAAATAGCAATGATGGGGATGAATTGTAGGGTGCATTAGCTCTAATAACAAAAAATTTAACTTTAAGGAGATTAAAATCACCAATCCCATTTCCAAATCCTGTCACCCTATAATCCTGAGAATTTAGCCCTTGCACTAAAAGAAATTCCTGAGCTTGCTGACTAGCCAGCCATCGGTCTAAAAATATACCGAGTAATGTTGGTGAAAACCATGTCGGGCAAACCACTTCCTTCCGAACAAAACGTAGGTAGGCGTTCATGTCTTCTGAAATTACTATGCAGATTAGAAAAAGCGAAGGTTTCAGTATTAAGTTGAGTAATGACAGAGTTGAGGTATAAGTTAACGCTTCGCTTAGCATTTCGAATCTATTGTTGTGATATGTCTGAAACAGTTTCTGTATGTAGCTTTTTGAAGGCGCCAATATCATGTTGTTTTTAGAAACAAGGATCAGTGAAGGGAAAGGCGACGGCGAAGAATGTTTTCTTTTTCTTTCGTATGCATCAGATTAAAAGTGTCTCGCCGTCGTAGTAACAGTGTGGTCACGAACTAATCTGGTACTTTTGTAACTATTTAAGAAAATTACGCCAAAGCGCTGAAACTTGTTCTCCCAAGAGTTAGTCTCGCCAAAGTTTTTAAGACTATTCAACTTAATTTCAAAAACCTTCAAGCACGAAAACTGCAAAAACAAAGGGCGTAAACAGTACCATTAAACAGTTAACGTCTGTAAATGGGTTAACCCTCGCAACTGGCTTTAACAACCCATGTGTGTTTACCCGCGAGTTGGATGCAGAATGCCGTCACTGCCTTAGTTACTGAGCCATGCCCAGAGCATCAGTCGTTTAAGGAACACAGTTACAGAACGTGCAACGCAGGCTGCCTCACGAACGCCAGCGAATAGCATAAGAGCGAAGAACATGTTATGTCTGCGTTATAATGAATGGTGCTATACAGACTGCCAAACAAACAATGCAAAGAAAAAAAAACCTCGAAAGCACTCCAAGAACCTTTCTCGCAACCAATAACAACAACACATATACTGGACGCGTAGAGCTTGCGGCTAAAAACCTGCACGCGACCATTACGTCCAAACGTTCTCCATTACACTGAGCAAGTCACGAAACACTGCACACTCTCCAGTAAACAACTTGCTCATTTAAGTGACACACAGGCGACTGTCGATATCGGCTTTGCAAAGATTTCAGCGCACGCTAGCTTATTGAACCTCACGCGATTTCAAAGTAAACAACAGACGTAAGTGAAAAACTTTGATTCCCTAACCAGACAAGATTTTCGGTTAATGAGGCCAATTGCCCGAAAGGAATTGAAGATTTCAAGAAAAAGACGCGGTCGTGAACAATGTCAAAATTTCTTCTGATCCATCCTTATGTTTTTTCTTCTCATTTTAAAGCACAAAGAGGATTGAGTTTTATTATTTTTTTTTTTCTCTACCTGTAATTGCATGCTAGCTAAATCGTATGGGGCAAAAGGTCGCTGCAATATCGAAGCAAGCCATATGAAGCATTAATAAAATATTACGAGGGGAAATTTAAAGCAAGAAAATTACTAGACTATGAAAGCGCGCCCTTCTTAAACAATAAGAGCAGTTCATTTTTCCTATTTCAAAAACCCTGTTTCGCAGGTCTGTCAATGGCACATAATTAAAATTTTCATTTTTCTGCGTGTGTTGTCAGTACGTTTACTGGTTTTGTTGAACCGGTTCCCATGAATAACAATCATCGTGACGAATAGCTTTTTATTTTTAATTTTCTTGGCGCCAGCAAATTAAAATTGTTATTGAGAAAAGGTTGTCGCCTTTAGAAGTCATTGTTTTGTAACTAAAATCTATTGAAACCATGTGGGCTGAAGGTAATAAAACTGATATGCGCCAAGCCAAATCATTGAGCCATTTTCAGTGTTGATGCTTCCCTCAAGACCAATATCACGAAAGGAGAACCAAACCTGGTTTGATTTACGCGGCGTTTAATCTTGCGGTTGTTTTTAACGGCCACCTCGGTCTGTTCAGTGATGAATATAATAAGAGGTTGGAGTGATTCAAGCTATTAGGGGCAAACAAACGTTAAACATCACACCTGCCCGGCACTTCTAAAAGGAACTTCAAGTATTAATAAGGTCCTTGGGTCCTTGGACCACGCTTATTAAATTATGCCTCTCGAATAAAGGAAAGAGATTCCCCGGCTTTTCAGGAGGTCCAATAACGTGTGCGATGTATACAACTAACAAAATTTGCATTCTCGGATGATTCATTAGGTTTGAAAGATGAGGTAACATCAAAGTCAACCCATGAATGATACTAAAGAAGAGTTCAAGGATTCACGCATGGCACGGCATGGCTATGGCAACAAATGGTTTGGTGAATTAAACAACAAGTGCCAAAACAAAACATCACATCATTCTATCCGGATAGTGCGTCCTTGAAAACGTTCAGGAATCGCAGAACCTTAAAGTTTTGAGGCATTTCGTTATTTGGCTATTCCACGCACTGAAATGAACGTTCTGATGAACAAAAGTACCAGTTGCAAAAGTTAATAATTAGTCATTCTATTAGTAGGGTTTGAAACATCTTGTTCCTTATTTATTTAAATAATTACACGAAAGGTTGCGTCCAGAGATTTGCGGCATTGAATGGTAAAAGAATACTTTTGTCATTCTATATCGAAAGAAGGGAGTTTTTAAGAATGTTTATAGACGTCGTAGCAGGTCTCAAAGCATGTTGTTACTTGCTTACATAAATTATAAATGTATGCATGATTTGGTGCACACTTGAAAAATATACCTACCAGAAGAAAATAAACACCATTCAATCGATGAAAGGGTGTTCTCAAGAACGTTGAGGGCATTTACTGCCAGCAAATATTGATTCTTTACTTTATAAACTCTCTTTTGAAAACGTTATTGTACACTAGAACTGCATACTAATCCATGCCTGCCTAAAACGATGAGCAATGGATAGCGGATAGCGGAATACATCAACAGAGCTTCGACGAAAAGAATGCAACTGAACATCACTACCTCACTATGATCGCTACAGCCGGCCTTCGTGACCAGCTGTTTTTAACTGAGTCACAAGAGGTATCCGAGCAGTGAGTTTGCTGTGTAAAGTTGTGCTCAATCTAAATCCTAAATTTTGATCGTCGACATTCAAATGAAATTTAATGTGGGTAATTCATTCCCGTGGTACTCCCTTTCTAGAAAATGCAACCGAGTACTTATATCCATTATCTGACTTGTTCAAGATGGAGCCAACTTTGAATAAGTGTATACCGTCCTAGACTGAGACCACTCAGAAGAAAGCAACTACGAAACACTTTCTCATATTCATGGTGGTTCTAACGCTAGAGAATAACGATCATAGATGTCGATTTGAGATCCGGTAACACAAAAATAAAAGCCACAGAGCAGGACTTAAACGTCTTAAACATATTGTGCAGACTGACATTTCCTATTGGCACAGCTTTCAGTCTTGGTAGGTAGTTTTGGCATCGGAGTATTACATACTTGGAAAGGGCGCGCCGTTTTACACCACAAAGTTTAAAATAATCTTGCGGTTTGATGGCACCGTTATTCTGCCAACAAGTTAAGCAGCCTCGGGCCAGAGAAATTTACTTCCCCTTCATCGAAAACTAAACGCGCTGAAACGTTTGAACATTATAGATCTAAACTTGAATTTAGCTTTTGGAAGGAGATATCTACTAAATTGCTGTTCTACTGAGGAAGCACTACATCGTTGGCATGTTGAAAATATATTCCAAGCTATCAATATCAATTCAAGCTTTAAAGTCATCTCTGAGGGAAACAAACCAGGTGATAGAACAGCTATGTGTTGCTAGCACGGTGGGAAAGAGAAAACTCTTATGAATCGTTGAAAGCAGAAAGAGCATGATAGATGAAACTAAAGAAATCCGGAATCCCATTTAAGTGGACAATTATTTCTCCAAAATTGTTCTAAAGAAGAACAGTGCTATTAAATTGATATCCCATCATATCTTACTCTGAAACCTCACGGTTTAAAACATGCTGTCTGGAATTAAGATATTTCAATTTCGATGAAGTTTGGTGATGTTTTTAAATGAAAATATTTTGGTTTGTCGCGCACAAAAATATACATTTCTTCATTTGTCACAAGAAGATAATCCCCTTCAAAACTACTTGGCATCGGCGTAACCCTTCTTGGCAATACGAGCAACAGAGAATTATGCGGCCGTAGGTCTACACGCCAGGCTCAGCTAATTTCTTATTATCACTGAATCCGTGCACTTGCTTAAACTGCAACTGCAATTCTCACATCAAAAGAATTCCATGGAACCGACTCATTGGTAGCGTGATACGGAGCGAGTTTTGCAATCGAAGAACACATAAGATGCTTTTGTTTAGACAGTGAGTGTAGGATCGTCGGGGTGAGATAAGGACTGGAAAATTAAGAGGCAAAAGGCAAAGAAAACAGTTATAAAAATAATAATAGAACTCACAAAATTTTACATCCAAGGCATTTAACAGTACAGTGCAGAAGCCAGAGATTAGAAATGGTCTACTGAGATTTATTTTCCGAAAATACACACAGAAAAACGAACAAAGACAGCAAACGAAATTTCTTTTTTCCCACCCGGATTACAAGAACGAACGTAAAAAGACACGAGTAAGAATTCATAAAGACAAGGGGTTCCCGCTTTGTAAACGGTACTGTAATTAAGGACAAAGAATTCCAATTAAAGCCTCATCAAATTTAGCTCCACCAGCTCTTAAGAAGACATTGTTGGCTCGCAGCAAGCTCCACAGGGTGTCTCTTACACCAACACACAAGACTCTTGCCTGCCCTTTGTTTGTCGACGCAGGAAGTCGTGTCGCCCCAACCCCCTTAAAGGGTCTTTAAGTAGTTTGGCAGGGGTCAGATAAGCCGTTACTACAGAATTGTGTGTTCATCCGGAGTCATTTGGTAAGGATAAACAAAAGTGATGAGAACAGGCCTAGAAAGCAAAACTTGTCAAAAGCGAAAATCGATCGCGTTCTAATTATCAAAAGAATCTCAATTTTCTTGTCAAAAATTCTTTTTCGGTTGCTCTTTTCCCAAAACATCATAATCTAGGCTAAAGTTTAAAACTCATATTTAACTGACCGATATCTCGTCCCGTCTAAATCATGCCGGACTGCAGAACAGTGATTCAAACTTAAAATTAAAGAAAAAATGTGCTTTCAATCGTAAAACCAAAGGCCCACGCAAACAAGTCGATGTCGACAAGAAATATTTTCAAAAAAATATTAACACAACCCTGCGAGAAATCACGAATCCTCTTGAAATTCTAATTTAATAAAAGTGGTCCAGAGCAGTAAACAATTCTCTACGGCCATTTTTTGCCTCACTTCTTTCTGCACTTCTTGTTAAGCACACTTCGGATTATCTGACCTGAATCCTGTTATCAATGCAATCGATCTTTGTCTCTGAAGTAACTGACTCCTCCCTATCCACCTACTTGTCGTCAAGATGGCTATCTGCCATTTCTACTGTGTGTACACGCTGAAGGTGGCTCTATTCTTTTCTGCGACCATTCAAATTCGACAAACAATAAAAAAACGAACCTAATGTATAGCGAGAAGCTTCAACTTTGGCTGCTCGGGTCAACGAATAAACCGCTACTTAGAGCATGTAGGTTGGCAAGGAAAAAAGCTGTCACTAGAAGAATCGCAGTAAGCACGTGTCGACGTTCACGACCAGGTCAACTACCACAAATGCCCAGTTCCTTCCTTTACCTCTTCGAATAGTTTTCTGCACGTATCCGGCCACAAAGCCTGACTCATTATTTATCAAAATCACCAATTTCTCTTCTTGAGAGAGAGAAATCATAGCCCGAGTTCGCGTGACTTTTTTGGCTTTCGTGCGTAAATTAAAGTTGTTAATGTATTCTCAACAAAAATGCTATCTTCACAACAGCCCCAGGACACGAAACATAGCTTTCTTTTGAAAAACACATCCATTAGCTCAATAACCGTTAATCACGCTTAGGATATCGAGGACTAGACGGCGTCATTTCCCTTTCAAAACTAATGTAGCGTGGCTAATATTGGGCCAAAGTTGACATCTCTTTTCCGTTCTCGCTCCACTGAGCTCAATAACTTCACGTTGAAGTGCTCCTTGAAGCAAATTAGCACAGGAATACGAACTTTATTGCCAATTGCATCCACAAATAAATAGATCAAGATGGATATTTTCCCTCAGATACATTTATGAGTGAACAATAACAGGCGTTGATGAGTATTATTATTTTTTCTTTTCGTGACTTTAGACAGGCACTTTGCCCATGGTTCATAAATATTCTGACTTTGAAATTTGTGGTCTAAAATTCAAATTAACAGAGATTTATTTTTCAAAAGTTAGTTTGCATTTGTTCGGCAGTTGCTTACATAATCCCAAGAAAGGTCTATTTTGGGACAGAAAAAAATTCCTTGAAATGGGCAACTGAGTTTTTGAGTCCAATAAAAACTCCCAAGTACCCGTCCTCCTGTGTTTTGATACTTCGAGTGATGCCTATTGGACGTAATTACGGTCGCCGAGTAGCATAGCTTTGGGCGCAAATTTTACGCTTCCGTTCCCTCACTTTACGCCTTCAAAAATCAGTTGCTTATTTTATTCTTGAATCATCCTAAGTGTACTTTCAAGACTCAATCTTCTGCAATTTTTCAGTCAACGACCAGGAAGCCACAGAAAAGGCTCGAGGGAAACAAAAGCAAACAACCCCTAAAGTGACTGAATAGAGTAAACCAGATCACTTAATATAATAACACATAGCCCATTCACTGTCAAGTCTATCGGACGCGTGCGATTTTATGAGAGCAAGGGGACTATGCTAAAGGCGAGCGAATGAAAAGATAGGGTATCCATGAAACATGAGGGATTTTAGAACAAATTCAAGGGATAGGCGCCCATCTTATCACGCCCATCTTAAAATCCTGAATTTTTTCTTTAATAACCTTGACCCCCTTTTACTGCAGAGTGACAAATGTTTCTGGAACGCTAATGGATTTGTTCTAATGGACACTGAATGAAATTTACAAAAGGAGTTTGCCAAATAAACGCAGGGTTCATCTTGCGCATAACTAAATGCATCGGGTCCGTTCTATCAGCAAACAATTTTAGTAGAATTATCATCCACAGATAAACACACGCGCGCTCTACTGCACTGCGCTAAGAGGCCCTTAAACCAGGAACGCCTCCAAAAATTGGCTAACAATTGCCTTGTAGTGCATTGGTCACATTTTAAGTTGACAATATATCTTTGAGAAGACATAAGCCTTACGCTTATAGATGCCTAATTGTATCTGATGAGATGAAAGAGATATCTAAGATGACTGGCGATGGTTCATTACTCTCTAAGAACCATGCACTGAGTAATTTCTACCCTGCTTTGATTTCAACACATTCTTTAAAATTCCTGGCACTAAGGGTACGTCACATTAACGTTCTAACAAAAATATAACGGAAACATCAACCTAATCACTACACGCAATCAAAGTCATTGTGATATTGTGCTCAGTAACGTTAGCAAATCAAGAGTGGCGAAAGACTTGATGGAAAAGTTCACGCTACCTCGATGTTGTTTGTTTCACACATTTATGGGCTCTACAAATATAGTTCCAGATAACGACTTGCTAAGTCCCTTGTGCTCTACCTAACCCAGCAATTTTGCCTACCCATTCTTTGGCATGTTTGTACCTGCAGATATTTGCAACACGTACCGTGAATCACGAGCAAGAATTTAAAACGTCAAGTGGAGATTTATAATTGACAGGAGGCCTTTGCAACGAGAATCAACCATGACATAGCCACGACCACAACAACAAAGCATAAGTTCCTTCAAACTATATTACTGCTAGACCATTCTCGATGAAGCGTGGAGTTGCCTGTATGTATAGCTTCCTAAATCGATAAATAAAGAAAACAAGGGCAAACCTCTAATCGCCTTAATGTCAAGGAAACACGTTATAGCCTGAAAGGTATGAAAATAACGACATATCAGGTAATTACATCTAATGACATCACGTCTTAAAATCTTTTACCCCGAGAGATAAGAAAATAAATTACCCATGGTGACAGATACTGAGCAAACACATTACAGAGCTTTTGTACATAGAGCAGCTGGGTCCAGGGACACTCTTCTCTCACA
>JAEMWC010000087.1:550000-700000 GCA_016490735.1 Pachyseris speciosa | reverse complement strand
CTAAAGAGCGATCCTGTGAAAGCAAAGCCGAATAGATTTACTCTAAAATACTCCATTAGCAAAAATCTCATTTTTTGAAAAACACCGCCGGTAATTGATTCATTTCTAATGCTCAAAAGAAAAAGAAACTAACGGGCATTTTATTTCAAACAAAACATATAGATTTTGCGACTAATTTTCGCATTTTATAAAAGAAACCCGAGTTAATTTTCCGCGCGGCAATCGATCCTGTATAAATAATATAAGACAGAGCGAAAGTAATGTAACACCTGACGAATTGTCGGGAAGGCACTTGCGACAAAATTGATTTTGAAATGAAGCCGGGTCTTCAAAAATTGAGAAGAACAAAATTGAAATTGAAACTTAAGATATAAGCACAGAAAAAAAAGGGAAGCTCGAAAACCCAAGTGACTCGATACGCTTTTTAATTTCGCTCTACATTTGTCAAGTACAAGAAAGCAGGTCAAAGAACATAAAAAACGCAGCAAACAAGATTTTAACTTGGCGGACCACAGTAATCGCATTAGCTAACAAAAGTTGATGGCTGTCACAAGCCTCGTGCTAATGATGTCGATTTCAGATCCTTGAAAGCAATCCTCACTCGAGTAAAAACCTTTTAAATGCCTCAATATTGTCATTTCAATTGCCTATGTTCCTTTCAAACCACTTCCTACTCGCTGAGTTTCCCTTGAGAGGTAAAATGAGATCAGAATAAAAATCTGTCCCAGCTCGCTTTTGTATGGAAATGTCTTAAAGTGCAAGTAAACGTTGTAAACAATGGGCTCACAGCAGATGGCGCGTTCTCTATTGTTCGAACGTCAATCACTGCAATCATTAAGCGACGTTACCTGACAATAGTAAAATAATAAACGAATTAACACGTATGCAGAACCGGCAAAATGATTGGCATGAGGTGAGAAGTCATTATCGACTAAATAGCCCTCCACAAGTAGACTCACAAAACAAAACTGTCACTACCACCCATCTAGCCCATTCCCACGCAAGCTTTCAGTCATGTGCTCTTACCCATTTCGAATTTCCAAAAACATAATCTCAGCTTAGAAATAAAAGAAAGTGAGACTAATTCTGCGCAGCGGAAAACAAACGACTATCTCACTCCGCAGGCGACGATCGACGTTCTGGGAAAATTATTTTGCGTGGAGGTTGCGCGACGTTTTTTATCATCTTAACAAAAACATGCAGCACAGACAGACAGGTTAACCTCCCTGAACTTCGATCCAGTTATCTGTATAAACAAGCAGTGTTTTGAGACGCGCTTTGCAATTTGCACCTACTCTTGATACTCTTGATCTTTCGATCTTCCTTCGGAAGCCCCCAATCCTTGCGTAATTGAGAGACCGTGTATTCGTAATTGCATTGTGTCAGCACTCTTTTACGGAACGTCAACAAACTACGTAGATGAAGCAAGTAGCCAATAAGAATGCCTGATTAGCTTGATTTTCTCATCAACAGCCACTAGCTGATACGCGGACATCGACCAATCGGCGATTAATGTTCAATTTTGATTTCTTATCGCTGAATAATGATATTGTAAAAATTCCTGTAGGTCTCCAAGTGCCGTTTTTAGGGTTCACATCCACGGGTGGTATCCTATTTCTGTTTCGGCCAGCAGCGTGAGGCCTTTACACTAACACTGCAATCATCTCCGTTCCCTGCGTTGTTGCGTGCCTAGGTTGAGAACATAACAACATGAATGAAGCCATCCGAACTCCGGTAACACCGTTCTCGATAACCGATATTCTGAACCGTCACGACGTCCCACAACAGAATAACAACAGTTTCCCCACTTGGAGTCAGCTCCCGGCCCACACTCATCCAGTTTCACCGACGTATTTACCTCTGCCTACATACTTTCAAAGCGCTCTACCCGGCATTAATCAACTTAGTTGTTGCAAGGCATTCAACACCTCACAGCTTCCCATAGCACTACCTTCAATTTGCACAGAAAGAAATACAGACGACAGTGCAGAGCGAGGAGACGAGACAGTGAAAGGACTGAAACCTCAAAGTAAGTTGTACTCAGGATCTGCTCTTAGACTAGTGCCGTTAGCTTTTTAGAGACCGACACAATTTGTGTAAATTAGACCATTCTTAATTAAGAGAAGAACATGATCTGATTTGTGGCTTTTATTTCATTACAGAAAATCAAGAGAGAGATATCAACCACACCTCGACTTCAAGCCCACAACAGCAGACCAAACCTCGAAAGAAGCGATCGAGAGCTGCCTTCTCTCATGCACAAGTCTTCGAGTTGGAAAGGCGGTTTAGCCATCAAAAATATTTGTCGGGACCCGAGAGAGCGGAACTCGCTAGCGCTTTAAAACTTACAGAGACACAAGTTAAAATCTGGTTTCAGAACAGGCGATACAAAACAAAACGTCGCCAACTGGCTTCCGAGATCTGTCCACCGAGTGCAGCGAAGAAGGTCGCTGTGCGAGTTTTGGTTCGCGACGATCACAAACAGTATGAAGACATTGGGTTATCGGCTCTGTCAATGGCGCCATTCGGCACTCAGAGCTTCGCTCCCCATTGTGGTTTCTTCTTTAGATGACTTCCAAGATTACTAAATCACGTCCCGGTGCTATAACAACAAACAGACTCTTCACATCAAAGGAGAGAACACGAAAGACAGTGACATTCAAAGAGTAGCGTACAAACATTTTAATCGCTGCTGTTCCGAACTGTCGGTTTTGCAACCGTATTCACTCCTGAACTGCCAAGCAACAAACCTTCGAAGAGGCACGCTTGTGCTAAAGATTAGAGGAGGATAACGTTTAAACGGTGAGGTACGGAAGTGCATCACTTGTGTCCGGTGAATTACGTGGAGTGGCCCGCTCTCTTAAAGTTTACTTACATCATCGAAAAACAGATTGCGCGAGTGTTAGAGTTTTAATTACCTTTAATCCAAGATTAAGATTAACAAGTGTGCATGATAGTATACAGAAGGAATGAGAAACATTCCCTGGACAGAAAATTCTATCAAGTCTATAACAGTTAAGACATTAACAATGAGTAGATAGGAAAGAGATAACGCTTTTAAATAATTCTGTACATAAGATGGTTACAATAATCAACCGCGTACGGATATCTAAGTGACCACACGTGCAAGAACTGTAATAACAGATCACTCAGTATTTTGGTTTCCTTAAAAATCGGGAAAATCATACGAACAAAGCACGTATCTAGGTTAAGAAGTGAACTAGAAAATCAAGAAGCGGATGTAAGTTAAGTAAACAACATTAAAGCACGCAAAATCACGGCTGTTTCTTTCTTAAATTCCTGCGCTTACAAGTTTAACAAAATGCTACACAGCGAGAAGCCGACTCAGAACGCCAAACTTTAAAACAGAATCACAAATTTAATGAGACAAAATAAAAGTGTAAAAGGCTAGGGTGACATGTTTGTCTACATTTCCTTTGAATTGGTTCAGCTTTGATTGATGTTTAAGTCTCACATCCGAGATCGGCGTTTTGTTAACCCCTCATCGTGTTCAAGAATATTAAAAACTGTCGAAATTCATTGCTCCATGACGATTTATTCATTTAGCGAGAGTGATAGAGCGACAGATAAGTATCACTGCGACACCCGAAATGCAATTATTCTCGGCTGAATTTGATTACAGTGCATCGTTCATCAACTACAAAGAGACTCATTAGTGCTCATTACAAGAGCTTTTATTCAGGGGCTTAATGTGATTGTAAAACACTTCTTTAATACTCATTTAGGTGCCCCTCCCACGACACGTATTTGAACGACAAGATGCTCCGTTTTACAGCACACTTAATGGATCCCGTTTAAAGTGTCACTCGCAGGGATAAGGTTCCTTCGTACAAGAGCTTGAATAAAAAGCCCGAGGCACTTTGAAGAGCTTTTTCAAGGCAGTTTGATGGGCGACGGAAGTGTGAAACCAAAGACAAAGCCATCTGTTCGGTCCATTACCAACATATGGGTCCAAATGCATCAAGAATTGAATAAACTTTTAATGGCAGTTACATTTTCATGAATAACTAAGGCCAGTTTTAGTTTGCCAATGTTAGCATTTCTTTTCTCGGATGCCACGGTTTCCTGTTTGCCCAGTCGCAGCAGAGAATGGCACATCGTTTAAAGGTGTTAATGGTCATTTAAATTATCATCGCATCGCTTTGTGTGGAGTGTTCTATTTAGAGATGTGTGTTTAATATGAGAAAATCAATTCCTAGTAATAACAGGCTTTACTTTTGTAATCACTTTCATCAAACGGTGGAACACTGAATAAGCTTAACTTGGATATGCCATCACTTGAATTTATTGTAATCACGCATCGCTTCAAAATTGCGAGGGGTTTGAGAGAAGTTTGTAAGGCCCCGTGATGGTCTCTCTGCTTCGCCTTGTCATAACAGACTAAATTCGTCTAAAACCACAAAAATAAAATGCCTTCTCGGGTTTCAGCTATCCCGAGATAATGCACTGTCAAGAAGGAAAAACACCAAAGAAAACATTTTTGAGCAAACAAAAACATTTTAGCTTGAAAAAATATCTCGGGTTATCAGTGAAAGGACTAGGCGGTACCTTGAGCAAAGCTTTCTTCGTGTTGCGCGAATTTCTTGCTTGCCACAAACTACTCAAGTTATACTTCATTTTAATGACTCCAGCGTGTGACCCACTTAAGAAGATGAAAGAAACCCATAATTTAATTTGGTGGTGGTGCATGTTTAATGAAACCTTTTTTGGCTGAAAAAAATAAATTATGATGATCGCTGTACTAACAGCCGGTGGCGAACCTTCGTTTAGTGCCATTAAAATATTGCTCTACTTTTTTTCCTGACAACACAACAATTTAAAAGCTGGAAGATGATTACATTAAGCTTTTGTACTGTAACTCACTCATTCACCAAAGGGCACGCGGTTAAAAAAAAAAAACGGCACTTGATCCAACAACGCGATTGATAGCATTTCAGCCAAGAAGATGCGGAACGTTCGACGATGATTCACATCGACGTTTTCTGCGCAGAATTTTAAACCACACAATTTCTAAATACAGCATTGTAATTAAGTTTGATTGGAAAGCGAAATTAAAACAAGAAGACAGCCCGCTTTGCCAAGCCATGCAATTTGTATACTCGCTAAATGACTATAGATCATCGGCCCACAGAACAACCAAACAATAACAAAAGATCGGACTAAGTGCCAGCTAGACAAAGCCCCTTTTCTAAAATGGGGCAACTGAACAGACAACAACCCAAAATGAGCATTTACTCGATCAATAGAGGCCATTACCGAGCACCATTAATTGTCAGAAGGCGCGCAAGTGGCGGGTTCTGTTTATTACATTTTAAAGTACTGCATTCATTCGTCAGGGAGCCGACTGATTGATTTTGCTTAGAACTACAATGATAAAACGCGCGATTGAACCCAAACTTCCATCCTTCCGTCAAGAGATCTCGATGTAGAACAAAATATTACGTTTTTACAGTCGGTTTGTTCAATGTGCGTACAGCTTTGTAGCATTTGCCTCGGGGAATCTTGGGCTAAGGGGAGAAAAAAATATTTACGAGTCTTTTGGAGCATACGGCGCCTTGATGGCGAGAGACTTCATGAAAACAAAGTACAACACTGAGGTTATTCAAAACACGTCTGTGATATTTTTAACACACGTTTACGCGGTAGACATTTTGAGTCTTCTGGGTGGGCGAAGCATAGTCTAGTATAATTTCAAAGATATCTAATCTTGCCAAGTCAAGTTTTACTTAAAGGAATTGTCTTTAGCGTTAAGGATCAAAGACTAGGTGAGAAAGAAAAGACAATCTCCCACTAGTTACTCGTAATTAGTTTTACCATCATTTTATCTTCTAGAGATCAATTGCTTATAAAATGTTCATGTCAGAGCTTTTCTCAAGAACGACGGTCATCTTATAGCTTCGATTTCGGAAACTGATCAGCCTAGCTAATTGAAACAAACTGTTCAATATTTCGACGGTCTACGAAACACCCGATAAATGAACACCTTCCCTTTCTCATAGTCTTAATAAAGTTTTCATTATAAATTATTAGAAATTATATTTCATAACATCTTTGGAACAATGAACTCCGCCACAACACAAAACAGCCACACCACCCAACCGCGTGTTGGGTCTAAAACCGAAAATAGTCAGGCAGTTTGCCGAGGTTGTCGGTCATCTAAAGCGAGCTCTTCCGTGAAAAGGAAGAAAGATTATAGCATTGGCCTTATCAGTATAAAGTGCCAGGCGGGTACGTTCAATAAACAGCTGTATCACTCTCTGCGTGATAGTTTTTCACTTTCTTAAAGCAAATATAACCCGTATCAGCCAAAAAGATACGGATCGAAAGTTTACGAGCCCGTGTTTGAAAAATAGTGTATAGAAGTGTCACCTTTCAAAGTGATAAAAAAATTCTCCCTAATTGTTTCAACTTAACACGGTTTGCAAAAGCTTTCATGTTTTGCTACTTCGTAAACAACAATCAAAATGACCAGAGCCACAAAATTAATCGAAATTCCATTTCCAGTTGCGTGTCCTTATTTTTTCGCTAATTATTATTATTTCTTATTTTTCATCGGTCTTTCTCGGTTTCTTTTTTTCCAAAAATAGTTTTTAAAATGTTTTGGGACATGCACCAACATGATATCTTCGATAACAACTGCAACGAAAATAAAGCCAAGATCATCATTCGAACGTTAACATTCTATTCTGTAAGAGCAACATCTGGCTGGTATCCATAGTCTTTATGTTTGGCATCGGAATATATTTTTGTCTGGATCAGCGAAACCCGAAAATGTCACTAAAATACATGATTATATCCATTATCAACATTTCCAGTTATGGTTTTAAAGACAATCGATTACTGTTGCACCCATTGTGATTGAAGCGTTACAATAAAACACATTTGAGCCATTGAAACCCAGTTTGAATACCCCAGAGGTTTCGCATATGAAATCGTATAAATATATACACTGATATAAGCTTTGGTGTTCTACATAACATTAAATTAAAATAGATGAAAATAACTATTCTGCAACTATTTCGAGGATCATAAAAAGACTTTAAGTTTCAACAGGCGTTTTTCAAAGGGAAAGTGTTAATATACGAACAACCTTAAGTAAGTTAAAAGCAAATTGAATTTCGAGTTATAATCGCCCTTTCTTATTACATACAAACGAAAGGATGTTTAGCAATCAACTGTGGCTTCAACTACATGAATATCAATTAGAATAATTTCAATGCAAGAAAAAAGAAGAAAACCGTTCAATCTTTGATTCACACGACAACTTGTCATTATTACAAAAACAATCGTTTTATTTCAACAAAATAAAAAGTCGGCGGTACAGCAGGAAAATACAAATAAATGGCTTTCACGTGAAGGTCATTGTTAAGAACTTTATTACAGCATTCGGTAGAAAACAGCCTCATCACAAAGCACTGCTCAGTAGCTTTCAGTTGAGTGTCCACCAAAAAACATTTAGGGAGCCTAGGCTTGACTGCTTTGGGAGTGAATGGATATAACAGAGTTAACTCGTTCTGTGTATTTTTCAATAACAGGGATCAGTAGAACTGTATAAAATTGAGACGGATTATTTTTCTTTTACGCGTTTTCATGCTCAAGGGGTTCTTGGCAGGGTCTCATAGCAGTCATCTAAAACGGAAACAAGAGACAGATGAGAAATAACACAACGAGACGAGTATGATGCTGGTGGTATGGCCAATTTCCGTATTTTTACTAAAACTGATACAAGTTGCTCTCAGCAGAGGCTTCTTTGTTTTTGTTTTGTCTTGAAATGAATCATGCACATCCTGTACACGCACTGAAAGCTTCCCAAAGTAAAGAAAACGGATACATAAAAACCTCACATTAACCTCTGGTCTGATAAATAGTTGGAGTAATCGATCCTTCAGTGCAAACAGTGAAATTGTTTCGAAAAAAAAGATCAAAACAACAAAGGCCTTAAAATAGCAATACCAGCATTGTACTCGCTACTGGTGAACTTTCTAAATAATGTACACTGCTAAAATACAACAAGAACATAATCCAGACAACAAGAACATAATCCAGAAAGAGTAATAACAAAGGACAAAAATGCATCACCTAAAATGAAAACGATTATTGTATTTTGAAATGGTTTCAACTGAAAGAAGGCTAAATACGACCTGCGTTTGCCTCAGCTATTGTGTTTCCTTCATGAATAAATAAGTTGTGTTTCAGTTGCTCACTGATATTCTAATCTAGGGCGGTGTACCTCACTTAGAGCTTGTCCGGGTAAACGTTTTCACTAGCAAAAGAGACCGCAAGAGACTGCAATGCCAAAATGCTATCATTACGTTGATTACGATCACCTATCCCGTGAATTCGACAACTTCGTCTGGGAGGGGGGGCGGAGGGTATTATACCGCACGCCGTTTTAATCACAGCGGTGGGACAAAAAATGAAATTCGGGTTGCTGTGGTCTCGAAGGGATTATAATCGAGCTTAACTTGAAGCCAAAGTTAACGAGTAGAGATCAGAAAGTTTTTTCTAGGCAAAACCGAGAGAACGAATACCGGCAGATTGTAAAATACTTCGCACTTACTTAATCAAGAGGATTATTTACACGTACGACTTGAGCGTAAAAGAGACCCTTTTTGACTTTACAAACAAGTCATACATCGTAGCGCACTTTAAAAGTGCTCAAAACTCCATTTACTCGTTCGCTCCTCGAATTTAGACTCCGCTTTGATGTGACAGTCCCTCACTTGACATCAAAGTTAATGGTTTTGGAAAACGCCGACATCTAGCCGGCCAATTTGCACTTGAACTCGCGACTGCAATTGCGTAATTGAAGTTGAAAAGGCAACAACACATGGAAAATGAATGTTTCACAGGCGATAACAGTCTCACCGTGAGGTGGCTAAGAGGTCCATTACTACCCACAAACCCTTGACAAGAAAATTCTGACGTGATCGGTTAATCGACTACCGCTTCTTACAAAAAATGGCGCAATGTAACTGTGAAACAACGAGCCGCGCTCGAAAGATTGCGAGACACAGGGAAAGAAATAAAACAAAAACAGTTAATAATTTTGCACAACGCATTGCTTAATCTTAGAATACATACAACAACAGAAATGGAAAGATAAAAGTTTGGGAGCAGCGACGGGAAGGCAACTGTTTTCACAGCTGTTTAGCGCTTTCTCGGCAGTATCACGTTCGACTCCTCATCATTTTCATTGTAGCCTTGACCTCAAAACGCCTCCACCACCCGCAATCCCTCGCCAGCTACAGCACGGTCTGTCATCTCCAAACCTTTCCCGAGTGCTGCTATACCTTCATGGGAATTATTTTCACTCCATCATAAGCACGTTGTGAATTGTGCACTTCGTAGTGTCCCATCATAAATTCTCAAAGTGTGTTCAGCCGGGCGATTTACGTTAGCAATTTTGTTTGTTTGTTTGTTTGTTTGTTTTTCAGACTTGTCCCTTTTACTTCCAAAATCAGAAATTAAATTCTGAAATTACTCCAGCGTATCAAATTACATGTATTGAACACAAAAAAAATGAACGGTCACAAACTGTGATATGTTTCCTCATTTTTATAATTTACTTTTGGCCTTGCGATTCTGTGGTCCACTATTTTATCAAGTACAACTAGCATACCCGCAGGTTTACTTGAAACTCCCTAATTAAGACGGTTGTGAATGAAAGAAAAGACAAAGATCAAATGCATCCTAAACAGCGGAGCCGAACTTAGAGGAAGGGTAACGGCAGAATCGTCTTCTTGTTCTTGTGTTTGGTTTCAATTCAAGTTGAAGAAGAGCGAAAAAAAGGATTATGCCGAGACAAGTTAATAGTTTTTTTTTTTCACTCTTTGACTTTCAAATAAGCAACGAGTGAGACTACCGTCCTCCAGTTTTTCATATTATACACCACTCGAACCAAGATTTTTGGTTTTATCTACCAAGATGTTAACTTCCTGCACCCATCAGGTCTTATATTTTGTTAAGACATCGCCATCCATTAAATAAACTTCCAATCGTATATACCAACGGCATCTATATGGTATGCTGTGCTCACATGAGCTGACACTTTGGCAACGGTTTATCTAAAAATCGGTTTTGCCTAATACACGTACAGGTTCAAGACTATCAGCGCTATGCAACCGATGTACTCACGGTACATTTCCCTCCATTTGCTGTTTATAATTTCCCACTTCCACTACTAAGTCTTAAGTCTCGTGGATGTAACAATTTTCGCTCGTGGATAACATCCTTCGTTGCAACCATTCAGGAAACCTTTCGAACAGTACTTTTGAATGACACAGTTTAGACCTAGTTTAGTTCTCTGTGCCTTTCAAAATCAAATTTGGGAAAATTTTGTATTTCGAGCGCTCTTGAGGGTGAAAGTGAACCAATTTAAAAAACTTCGTTTAAACAGCAAGCAAGCGTTTAATATGGCACCCAGGCAACCTAAGAAAGTTGCGCTTACTTTCACCAAAATCAAAATCAAAAGTAATAAAAGTGGTAATATTTATATTGGTCTTGGAGGTTAGGGTAAAAGAATAGCCGATATTTGCTTCTCTACAGCTGGATTTCTTAAGAATTGCACTGCCCTTTATAATCACGTCCTAACGTTTGTGCCCGCACGGTGCTGCCATTCAAGGAAGACGCTATAGAATATCAAAATATTAAACGGGAACGTTCCCTACGGCCTAGGATCTTTTGAACATCACATCCATAATTTCCAGTTTTTCTGTCACCCAAAATCAAATAATTGCAACAGTTTTTTCCTCTACTGGGAACATTACTGATTATTTAGCATCTAATCAAGAAGGGAGTGATTTCGACTTAGTTCGCGACTTGCTCAATGCGGAGGCAAGCGTTAAGCAAAGCAACGGTTCAAACGATACTATCTGCGCGAATAACCCTTACACATCATCAAATCTTTTTTATCTTCACCTAAAAAGATTTGGTTATCATGTGCGTTCGCTTAATCGTTTATCTCGATGGCTTGGCGCTTCAGAACATAATATTATCATGTCATTTGTTTGAAACATTATCAAGGTAATTGGGACTTTTTCAGAAGACTTATAAAAGAGGATTAAATAAAGAATATTTTTCCGCGTTATTTCTATTCTACACCAAATGATAATTTGGTGCCAAGGGGAGCAAAACATCGAAAGAAATGCAATTAAAAGCACTTTTGTTTCCAACAAGAAACAGTTATCCACCTTTTTTTTTTATAACGAATGTATATCATTTTTTAAAACATCGACTTGTTCAAAACCGCGATTATTTCCAAGCTCCTTATGATATAAGTCAGCTTCAAATACGAAATAGAGCATGATCTTTGGAAGAGTTAGTCGAAGATTTTACCTCATAACGGCCTCCAAAATCAAAACAAAAAAAGAGATAGAAAGGGAGCGTTTTTTACAAACTGAGATATATTTAAACAACGGTCAACTTTGATTTCATAGCTGAGAAAATTGTCTCATTTATACAAGAGTTTCAGCACACACGTTTCTATAGAGAAGAGCATTTCAATAATTTTTAAAGTCAATATAGAGGTTTAATCAGACAAACTAAGAGGAAAAGCGTCCGCTTGCCGGACGAGAGCATTAAGTCCGGCTATTCCGGCTCCAATTCACTGTTCCATGGAAAAAAGAAGTTTGCGAGAAACACCTGCCAAAGAAACAAAGACCAAAGAAGCCTCTCTTCTCTGAATTTAAATGTCTGCGTCTTGAGTTTCTCGATGTTTAGAGGGTCCACATTTTCAGATATATATACTCAATTATCCTCTCCCCATCAGGGCTTTTCAGGGATAATTTACAACACTGACTGAGGGACTTTACCAGACTGCTTGTAGTCCAGTTTAGAATCAATGAAGTAACTAGTTGAGTTATGAGTGCCCCGTTTTAAATCTTGTGACAGAACAATGCAAATGTGTGGTCATGGATCTGTATTTTTAACAACATTCTAGTTCATCGCGGATGTAAGACTGAAACACCCTCTTTAGTTGTGCTCTAGAGTGCTCAGAGTTCTCAACTCGAGCAGCGAACAAAATGCTCTTGAAGCCATTTGGTGGACACTCGAAATCAACTTCAGTTCCATGCTTCGCCTATGCATAAATCCTGGAGAAACAAACTCGGCTAAGGAGTGGACAGCACAAGTTGATGAGATAAGTGTGGCTTCATTCCAAATGGACATTTAAACAGGGCACCGCCTGAAAGCCTTCAATAAACAACTAAATGAACGATTAAAGAATATTTGCTTTATATTTAATGATTTAAAGCAACAGTTGCAACATTCTGACAAAACCGGCTTGATCCAAAGAAAGCCAAAAAGCGGTATTCGGGAAAGCACTGCAAGGTTGGAAAAGAGGAGGACATGAACTGTTGCAGAGGCATTCTGTACGGTGTTGCGCACTGAGAAAATTACTGTTTATGCTGTATAGTGTTAGCAACACTCAGGCTGCTCGCGGGAATAAGAAGGGCCCTCTTTAACTTCGCGCTAGAGCGCCAAGAATTGTCTTCTTGAAAGGCTGTCAAAGCAATCCTCTTGAAGCCAGATCGTAAAGTAGATGTATTTTAATCGTTCATGTAGTTGCTTATATAGCGCTTTCATTCGGAAGCCATATTTGTCTGTTCCCGTTTAGCATTAAGCCACTTTCTCATCTACTTGTGATGACCACTTTTTAAGCGAGATAGCTTACTCAGGATTGGCTTGCTAAGCATAAAGCTGAATTTGATTTCGAGTGCTGAAGAAACGTATGGTCTCAAATATCGGCAAAACTTTTACTTACATTTTCGATCTAAAAAAAACCTCCTTAACTGCTGTTCGAGAAAGCATTTCAGGGTTGGAAACAACGTAAAAATTATCGAATGATAAAGGATAAGGTGCGCAGAACAAAAAAAATATACACCGAACGACTTACCAAATTATTATTTCAGGAATAAAGCTTATCATAGCATTTAACACAATGTTTAGTTGCCTTTTCTTTTTCCATTTTTTTTTTTCAATTTTGAATAGAATTTGGATGCTGCTTTAGATTTAAAAACACTTTTGAAACGTATGGCAAAAACAAGGCAAAAAAAAAAAAAAAGTCATATGTAAGTCTCGCCATAGCAATAAATTTTGAAAATTACTGATTATCATGCTTTCAAATTAACAATAATCCTGACATTTTTATTTTCGACTCACGAATCTGAACAGATTTCCCCCATAAATTATAGAACTAACAATTAAAAGTTAGAACATATATATATTTTTTATTTTTGAAATTTAAAAATAAAATCGATGAAAACCACCTTCAGTTTCATTAACAGAGAGCCAATATTTTAACCGTTCTTGTTAAAAAACATCAATACAGTAGATGGATGTTATAAATAATGATACAATTGTCTTTCGGCGCGCCTTCGGTAATATTTTGACAATGTACTTTGAAATCACGGCCAATATTGTCAAATGCTACCAATTAATAAGAGCTATTATTTGGGGAGAAATGCAATATTCGAATTATGACTTTTTCAGTCATGATACTATAAATCTTCCCCAGAGTTTGCAACATTTTTTCATATTTATTCTGCCTTTTACATGTTAGATACACATTTCCCCATTTTCCTCTTTTAAGTATGTAGCGATATATTTAGTGAATATTTTCAATTTCGCTTGCCATATACGTTGAAACGGGTAAATGTTGACTGTTAGATATACTGTAACACGAAAGATACCTGACTTGCTGGTACAAATAAAAGGGTATTGCCGAAATTTAGAGATAAAAATTATAACATTATACAACAAGATCTCAACACTATGAAGAGTTCTGAACCATCTTGTGGCGATAAACGCAGCTGCATAACACTAAAGCGATGAAAAAAATGTCTCAAACAAATTTACTCGCAGACAGGTCTATATTCGAGAAATGTATGCATCAGTCCAATTCAGTTTTTTAACTTTTTTTCCAATCAGCCAAGCTTGATCAAGGAAATAAGGGCCCTCATCAAACCCGCAATAGAACACTGAGGATGAAGAACGCCAAAGATGAAAGTGATACCCTTGAAGCAATTCGGTTAACACTCGGAATGAGATTTAGTTTATAACTCAAGAGAAACAAACTTGGTGAAGAAATGAAAACGCAAGTAGTTTAAACAAGTGCCGACAAGTGCAACGGTGATAACAAACACATCTGTATAAATAGTCCCTTTAACGATAAGGTATTCACCAAACTTGGTCTATCCGTTTTCAACACAGAATTACATAGGACTTTCCTAATCTGAGTCGTGTTAATAACCATATGTAATTCATGGAGGGGACACTTTAAAGAAAGATAGAATTGGAAAATACAAATGAAAAAGATCATATTCCGAGAGATTCGCTCCATAAGGCTTAAAAAGGTTTTTCTTCATTCTCAGAAGTATTTACTATCTTAATTTTACATTAAGTAAATACACACGAATGGAAAGAGACAGTAATAGCTGAAGCTTTCAGATATTATTTATAAAGGTTCACCACTTCCCCTTTGTTCAATGAATAATTAAAATTTACTCATTTGCTTGCGTAAAATTTTGAATATGCACGTCAGGGTTAAAACCTGTCGTTAGTATAACGGAATATCCTCAGAGAATGGGCTAGACGACGGTCAAATCTATAAAATTTTAATTTTCTTTCCCTTATTTTCACACTGAAGGTAGCCAAGTACATAAAGCTAAACGAGAAACACAATATTGACGCAGAACGAGTCATATGAGTAACAAAAGGAGTTCAAAAGGAATACGAATATCAACAGCGACAGTTACAAAGAGCCTAACACTGCATTAAAATGGCTTTTTAGAACAAAGTTAATTCTGATAAATCAGTGCGAAATTAAAATCTCACCGAATGCTAATGACGAAAATGTTTCCTTCTGTAAAAATAACATGGTAAAGCGGATAAAAACGATATCTATCCTGTGTATAATAGGCACTTTTATTTGAAATATAGGGAGAATTAACGTTTCATTGATTTACACTGTAATACCAATGCGTTGCCTTGGGTTTGATAAGACAGATAACGCCATTGATATCACGGATATTTATGGGTAGAATTCATTAATATTCGTACAGCACTAAATCACCTTGATGTAACACGAAATCCAAGAATAAATCAATCTTGAATCGCTCCAAGTTTTTGCCAACGTTGTCACTGATTTTTGCCAGAAAAAAAATGCTCAATAGCTTCAAATTGTCTAAACTTGCTAATCAAATCAAAAAATTCCAGAAGAAAATATTATGTCAGCTAATGAGCGATTAACGCCTTATTTGATAACAAGATATTCTGCACTCTGTTCTTTTCAACATCAATTTATTGTAGATTGAAATTACATCTGCTCAGACAACAATTATCTCAGGCCGTGATTCATAACTTAAAATTGGTAATGTAGCACAATATAAATCGATTGCGAGCTATTTAAACTGAAGAAATTGTATCTAAAACAAAATCGAACGATTTGAGGAAGTAAAGTGCGAAAACATAGCATAAGCAACTAACTAACAATTTTTCATCTCAGTTAACCGAAAAGACATAACAAAAGAATACATTTCCTCTTTGGCGTCCATATATCACTCGATGAAATAAGTATTCCTCAATTTAAGCCAAAGCTAAGTAATGCGACTACTGTAACTCGTCTTTCTATTCTAAACCTAATTTAAACGACACATTTAAAACACTAGAGGAGGAAAGCAAGGCATTTCTCTTGACAAAAACTGATCTCCCCGAATGTCTTTTCTGAAATCGTTAACATTAAAATAAGAAACACGTAGAACTACTTCACTTTCCGATAAGGTGACCACCATTTCCAGATAATATGATGCGGCCGAATCGCAGCTTCGGATTTCAGACCAATTAGGACTCGATCTATTCGAGTTTTCAAATCGGTGCTAATTGGGGGATTAAAAAAGAAAATAGAGTGGGAAAGCCGCTCCGGACAGAGTGAATAAAGACGATAGCTTCTCCTTTGTTGCGGCTTATCGCAAGTCAATAATCATTGAATAACGAAATCCGTGAAACCTGCTGTCATTCAGTTGGTTTAAATAGAAGAGTTCACAGGAGTCGTGGCTGGATGGCACTGTGCTTCAAGTCCATGACTAAACAAACAATACTGACTACTGAAACTAACATTACAAAACACGGATGTAAAAAATAAACAGCACCCGGCATGAAAGAATAGCTCAACAACGTTTAAACGGGATTTCGTCCGTCAAAGACTTCTTAAAAAAGGAATATATCCTTCATGTTTGATTCTCGGCGGAAAGTTTAAACTATACTTTTCAGCCATTTTCTTCTAAAGTTCTATCAAGAGTGGTACTCCACCTGCGGACTTTTTCGCAACAACATTTCTGCTCTTACAGTGGGAAATAATAATTATGAGAATGATCACGGAACAAAAACAAAAACACACAGCCTAACCGCAAAACGCTTAGCTCGGAAAGCAAGATTAACCATAGAAGATATTTCATCCACAAAGCAAAACATAATAAGTTGTATATTTAAAAAGAAAATCATTTATCAAAGAATAAGTGCAGAGTTGGCATTAATAAAAGGTCTTTGTAGAAATTTCAAGACAACGACTAGTACAATTTGCGTCCTCCATCGGCGAACTATTTCGCAAGGCAAATGGATTTATACAAAGGGAACAAATTAAAATGCTTACATCAACAAGCCCACGACCAAAGGACGGTCAGTCAAAACACAGCCTAATCGCAAAACGCTTAGCTCGGAAAGCAAGATTAACCATAGAAGATATTTCATCCACAAAACAAAACATAATAAGTTATATATTTATAAAGAAAATCATTTATCAAAGAATAAGTGCAGAGTTGGCGACTAGTACAATTTGCGTCCTCCATCGGCGAACTATTTCGCAAGACAAATGGATTCATACAAAGGGAACAAATTAAAATGCTCACATCAACAAGCCCACGACCAAAGGACGGTCAGGTAGACATCGATTAGGGTGAAGAAAATCTCCCAAAAAAATGAGATTTCCTGAAATTCCTCGTCGGATGAAGATAAAGGGACCGACAAGATGAACATATGCGACAAACACGACTAAAAAAAAGAAAATTGATTGCCAACTGCACATAATGTTATGAAAGGGTTCAACTGACAGAAAGTAAAGTAAACCTAAATAAAAATGAGGAGAGCGGACAAAAATAATTGGAAAAAACTGAATAGAAATTAGAAAAAAAGTTACCACCTTACTAATTTGCTTCCTGGTTTTTAAAATCGGTTTTCAAGTTAAAACATCGCTTATGGTGAGGCCCCCTTTTCGTCCTCTTTTTCTTTTTTTTTTTTTTTCTTTGTAAGTTCCAGATGTTGCAAACACCGCTTTGAAAATTAACAGCAAACAATGTTGGATGAAAAGCAAATTCGAGCGCCCCAGATAATTTATTGACGGAATGAAAATAGTCGCTTTTTAACCGGAATACTCAGGATGGTTCTTGCTTTGAATTAGTTACAGGAAAAAAAAAACACTAGTGTGGAAGGTTAAAAAGCAGTCACCTCGAGTTAGTAATGCTAATGAAACCATGCCTCGGTTTTTATCACATTGTTTAGCAGACGTCAATGTATTACTTTTATCGAGTTGTTCAATAAATCTACGTTTTCAAGACCGTAAACAAAATGAACGACCATTCCAGCTCCGTGAGAAAAATCACAAAGGTGACATTCACATGAAAAACTTTCCATCATTGTGCTTTCCTGTAGTGCTTTCGAAAGGTTGTGTATGAAATAATAAGTCCATGAAAAAAATCAGAGTGGGACCATTGAAATGCACGCTATCGAGCAGCACATGTACTTTTGAGTAAGGTCAAATATTTAACCCATTGACGCCCGTGTCGGCCAAAACCGGCCGCACAAGACTACCATGCTTCAAAACCTTGAAACTTTCTCAATCGCACGAATATTGCCTTAACTGTCAGTTGTGAGCACGAAATGGGATGTCCTTTAAATTTGGATATCCAATAAACGTAAGAAACGTAGCGATTTTTACCAAATATGGCCTTTTGGGTTCGGACAACTTGAACGAAACTGACCGTTTTTAACGTCAAAGAGAAACAACGAAAATGCCCCTTTTTGCCTTTATGTTTTTTAGAGAAATCATCGTCGTAAAACCAAACTTCAACCATCATAACAAAATTCAGTCCTTGTTCTAGCTTAGAAATTACTTTTTTTGTTCATATTCTTCTCCCGAGCGTAGATACAGCCTTTGTTTCAGTGCATTGGGGCCTTTCCGCCATTTTCAACATCTCGACCGCATTGCATGCTGGGAAATAACGAGAATTTTTGACAGCGCCCCGTTCCTTCCCCCAATTCTTTCACTTTGTCCACAGCCACTCCGACCTACCGCCAAAAATTCCTGCTTGTGGTCATTTTCAGTGCTCACAAATTCCAAAATATGCGGCGGTAGGTCGAGAAATTCACCAATAGTCGAGTCTGTTAGAACTGGCCAGCCCGAAAGAACTGGTTCTCATCGGTGTAGATGGAAAGGTCAAGGCCGGTCCGCGCGATTACTCACGCGGTCCTTGCGTGGAATACACGCAAGAGCTGACGTAAACAACATGGCGGATTTAGCTACGAAACTTTCTAGCATTCCGCCAACATTTTTTCTCGACTTTCTCTCGGCGGAGGAGGAGGATACTCTGTTTTTGAATGATTTGGTTGAGGAATTTGTATTTTTTTTCAATTATTTGTATCAGTTTTTCTCGGCGCAAATTAGCGAGAATTGCGGACTACTTCGAAGTCACGGTTCCTCGCTATCATTGTTATGGCTTCAGGAGCCATTTCCGGATGACATCCACGACATTTGAGCTACGAACTAATTTGTTAGCTCCAAGTGAGCATATCCCAAAAGGAAATACATTTGGTAGGCCGCCCATTGAACAAAGAAAACAGATAGCTGTGACTGTCTGGGCCCTGGCGAACCAAGAGACCTGTCGTCAGATATCTGATCGTTTCAACATTACGATGTCAAGCGTGTCGCGGTGTATTGATAGGGCTGTAAGAGCTCTGGTGGATCTTCGCACTGACCTTATTCAGTGGCCAAGAGGTGACATTGTAATATTGGTTTTTATATACTACGACAAAGCCATAGATGTTCTAAAATAATTCTCGGGATTTCAGGTAATTCGCGGTAGTCGGCAACTTATAATTTTAAATGAAACTGTTACGATTGTCATTGTTTGTGTACAATTGGTTTCCTGTACAGTCACGAATTACAATATGTCAACATGGAATTAAGAACTGAGTCTGAAAAAAACGCTGATTTGAACAAATAGCTATTGCCAAGCTATTTTAGTTCAAACCTCCTAAAAAGTAATGCTATAGTGCAATAAATAAAAAACTAGCTGTTGTTGATGACTTGGCTTCCTAGCCTTGTTAACTTTCTAGTTATTTTAGGAAGCCAACACCCTTTTAGTTTTAATTTTTATTTCATGTAAACTTAACTTTTCTCTAGTATAAGGGTCCCGCCAGATTGGTATTGTGTTGAATATGTAATCCTTATTATATCTCCTTTTTCTCTTTTGGATAAGGTGTAAAAGCTGTAGAGGTAGCAGAGGGTTTTGACCGTTTAAGTGGTTTTCCACGAGTTGTTGGGGCTATTGATGGCTGCCACATCCCTATCAGGACGCCTTCACAGTATCCGCAGTCTTATCTTAATCAACTGAAAAGTCATTCAATTATCCTTCAGGTAAATTAATAGGATAGTACAATAAAATGTGCAGTGCAGCAATGAATAATTTATTATGGATAGTGTGAATATAATGTGATAACTACCAGTAATGTATATTTTTGTGCTGATGACTGGATGACCTCACTCAGTTTAATTATTGAATGAAACATTAAAAACACTAATAAATTATTTACCATTTTGCACTAATTTTTTCCTTGGTTAATATTTTATAAGTGGTATCAGATTTTTTTACGGAATGTGGAGTATTTCAATATCTTTTTTTATTATTTGCTGCCAATTTCAGACCTGATACCAAAATTACCCTATTTCAGACCAGATTATTTGTGCACAGGATCTGCTTCAGATGGGATGAATTATAATCATGATAACAAATAGTTTTTAAAAAATTTTACATATTAATAATTGTTGATGACCAGAGTGCACAAACCATACCCTATTTCAGAAGAAAGTGGTTAAATCTATATGCTGTTTCAGACCAAAATAGTTTAGAAACCTTCGATGCTGCACATACCTTTATAGCTTTTGTAAGGGAGTACTAACCTCTCCTAGGTGCAGAAGTTTAATGACATTGATGCCCAGAATTTTATTCAGGCTACTCTGCAATTGTTTTAATATAATTTATTGATTTTATCAGCTCTTAATTAATACGGCTAACAGCAGCAGTTTAATGGGTAAAGTGGCATCACATTAAAAATGAAAGTTTCAAGCATTTGTTTCTTCAAAGCATAATTGTTGGTAGTCTAATTTGTACCCTGTGGTGACTGAGTGCCCTTAACAAAGGCATTTTTTTCTACTTTTTGTGTACTTAAATCTATAACCTCTAAATTTTAGGGAACATGTGACCACACCCTCTGTTTCACAGACATATATGTAGGATGGTCTGGCTCAGTACATGATGCTAGAGTGTTCAAAAATTCGCCACTATATCAGTCAGCTGAGCATGAATTGTTTCCAGGTGACACCCATCTTCTTGGGGATTCAGCATATCCACTTCAAAGGTGAATTCTTATCGACCGGTGCATAATTCCTCTGAATTTTGTGTTTATAGTTTATAGTTTAAAAAGATATTTATTGTTCCTCCTTTAGCAATAGCTAATGACTGATGACAAGGCATTTTTCTGTAAACAAGGATATGATGCTGTATGTTGCAAATAAATAAATTCCTACTTAAATATGAAGTGTATGTTAAAACATCACCTGCAATTTAGCCTACATACATTGATTATCTGATGATTGCTATATCACAGCATTATTAATTTTACCTTACAGGTGGCTGCTGTCACCATTCTAAGATAATGGCCATTTAACAAGGGCACAGATTAGATACAATGAGAAGCATGCCAGAACACGCCAACCAATCGAAAGGGTATTTGGGTTGCTGAAGGGTAGATGGTGAAGGCTAAAGAAAATTGAAATGCAAAATGTAGAGGAGATTCCATAAGTCATTTCTGCAGCATGTGTTTTACACAACTTTTGCCTGATTGCTGATGATGGAGACATTGAAGAATTCCTTGATCTGGATGATAATGGTGATGATGTTGATGACCAATCTGAATTCCGTTTTCCAGTACCTAGACCATCAGCAGTTGCTAAGAGGAATCAAATGGTCATCTTTCTTGACCACTAAATATGCTTGTTATTTCTCTGATCAATAATTTACTAAAAAAAATATGTGAATTTTCCATACTTCTCGGATTGTCATAAAAAAGGTTGATCTTGATTTCTTTTTTTTTTCTTTTTTTTTTTTGTTGTTGCAATTTTCTAGATTAAAACAGTTGGCTTGTCACTAGAGTTTTGGAAAACAGTTCTGCATAACAAAGTAAACAGATGGAAAATATAAACAAATTAGGCTCTTTGAGCCACTGCTCATTTAAATAATTTCAGGAATGATGGGTAAATAATTGAACTAATTGAATGGTTATATTTTTGACTATACTAACTGGAACGAAAACTTTGCTAAAAAATTTTTGATCAACAAAGTTTTTTTCCCTATAACTTGACAATATCAACTGAAAGCAAGACATACTTGCATGGCACACAGTGATACATAATAAAGTTGATTGAAAAAAAAACAATGGACAAACTGTCATAAGTTGTGTATGTATAAGCTTATAACACAAGAATTCCAGATAAATCAAGTGATTGTTTGATTTCCAGTTTCAGTTTTAAGAAAACATTTATGACATAGGCTGTGTGGAGATCAACAAACTCAAACAACAAACCTGTACTTTCGTAACCCAGGCAAAGAAAAAGGAATATTCATGGAAAATGTGCAAACATAGAGGTATATCAGCCTGGAAATATTTTCAAAACTCGAGTCTCCAATAAAAGACGTATCCAAAGCTTGCAGGGTAGATCACATCCGGAACACCTAGGATTGCTCCCAGAACATCAAAAACATTACAACTCTTTGAAAATATTCAGGGGACAATGCAAATGCACTTTTGTATCAAGCAACTTGAAATTTCATTGAGAATCCTGAAAGCTTTCTTTGAAATCAGAGACAAGCAAACAAAAGATTAATAATTATTAACTAGTGGAAAAAAGCGAAAAGTAATATACAAAGAGAGCGTTTCAAAAGCTCGTAATCTCGTGTTCAAAAGTCATAAAACAGAATTTAAGAATTTATATACATTTTTATTTTTAGTAAACTTACAGCGACCGTAGGTCAGGTAAGAGTTTTAACCGCTGAAATGTACACTTGGATCTAAAACGTTTAGATCAATATCGTTCAGAAGTTTTAAGTTTCCATCAAGTACTTTCAAATTGAGAGACATTTAAAATTTCTCAAACAAAGTTTACCATGTACAAGAGTATTCCAAGTATACCGAGATTAAATGCTCAAAGTTTGGAAGCCGCATCAGTGCCTTCGACTTTGACTTTCGACCGGAAAATGGCCAATATATTTGTGCGCTTTCCCACTCCACGGGTATAAAAGAGAAATTTTCGAAAGGTGGAAAGAGTTTTTGAAGTAGGTTGTTCCATAAACACTTAAAAACACGGACGAAAAAACAGTAGTCGGGGGAAAACTCAAGCCGATTACTCCCCAATGCGTGCATATTTCATTGACAGCACTAAAAAATGTCCCGGGATTGATGTCTGAAAACACTGCCGAAAAATTTTTTCATGTCGAGTTAATACGTTAAGTTTGCTGCTTTGACAGAATGTCCAGGAATCAAGAAATAATACCCATTTTCTCCTCGTGCATCCTTTGAGCAAGGTCGAATTTTTGTTGTTCTTCTTTCCGCTTTTCTTCTTTAAATTCCGTCAGAAATTCGATTATCTCCGCGGCCGACGACTTTGACCTCCGTTTCCTTTTTTACTTTGGAAAAGTTTTTGCCAAGGGTAATTCTTCGTCTTCATCCGTGGATGTAGAACCAGCACTTGCTGTAGTCAAAGAGGAAACAGTGGCCGGTGGAGTTATTTTTGGGTCACCTCGGAAAAACTGTGCTAAAGCTCCTCTTCAAACTCGCATTCCTTCTTATTATTTCCTGTTTTGGCGTTGTGCTCTCGTACTTTTTTGTACTTCTCCTCTTATTTTTTCCATTTATTGGCGCACTGTTCTCCTGTAACTCTCAACGACGAGATGGCGTTGAATTGCTCTGCAACTCTATCCCATGCAATTTTCTTTCGTACTTTTCCTTTCTCAAAGAGGTCGGTTTTCTCCCGTCGTAGGGAAATCAATAGTTTGGTGCTCTTTGACGACCACGTTATAAATTTTTCATCGTTTTCAAGTCCTGCAGTGAAATAAAATTTGTTTATGAAGACTTTCGCCGAGTAATTTGGGGAAAGAAATCTTGCTTTCAATCAAAACAATGCACAAATTTAGGTACACTCGCCACAAATCTGCGATGAACCTGCCGCCATTTTTCGGCAACGCGTAGATTTCCCGCACACTTCTCGCGTTCCGCGCAGGGCCGAAAGAACTGAGCGGCCCTACTTGATGAGCAGGGCCAGTTTGGCCAGAACCAGTTCTCTCAGTTCTCAGAACTCGCGCGTTCCATTTACGGACGGACCAGTCCGGCCGGCCAGCCAGTTCTGACAAATGGTAAGCGCCCTAAGTGTCCAACCGGCCAAATTCCCAGTTCGTCGACTAACAAGCCAAATTCGACAACAAAGTACATCACCTTGCTCGATTCTTTGAGAAAGTGGACTCTTAGCTACCGTCACGCTTAATGATGCTCATCAGGCAGCCACTAAAGATGAAAAATGGTTGTAAACTTAGCAAAAATCGCAAGCAAACCGAACTTGAGACGTCCTTGTAGCTCCACAAATGAAAAAATAGCTACGTCAGAATGACGTTTTCAGAAACCTTGAGCCTCCAGTGCCTTAGGACAGCACCACTTTTCCATGGGAGTTTCAATAAAGAGTCACGAAATGCTATGGATCGTTTATAGGTGGAAAATCACTCCCAAAACGTAAAAACGGCTGGGCGCCAATGGGTTAAGAAACTGTAGATCTTTGGTGACGGTACCACTTTGGGAGAACGTATCGAATTTTACTAGAATGTATTTAGGCCAGGTGATATAATTTTGCACTCATTATTTTTACAAGAACCCACAGGTACAAAGTCCTACAAAGGTTTAGCGTAGGTAGATGAAGTCACTCGGTTGTAATGTATTGGGACTGGATGAAAATTCAAGTAAGTGCTATTTCGCAGACATTTGTATGATAATTGTTGTAAGTTCGATGCTCTGCATTTTCAAAAAAAATCAAATCTTAAATTTTTTTTTTCTAGATACGAGCTTTTAGGCGATTGATTACGTGTAAATTAAAGGGGAAAATTTTTTAACTTGTTTATTCTCCTTTCGTGGAATTCAGCTTCCCTTTTACATTTTAGCTTCAGCTAAACCAATGTTGACAATCTCCATCATGCACATACGAAATATTTTGCATTTTTACATTTTCTGTTTTTCATTTCTTTTAGCTTCTAAATACTATTTCACAGCGCAGATGACAAAACTGATTTCAAGTGCTTTTAAGCAACACTGCCGACAAAATTCAAGTAACTGTTTACACAACTTAAGCGCTTCATCAGCATCCTTGAATTCGCTAACAACCACGACAAGAGGCAAAGCTGACGCCTCCTTAAGACTTGTGCAAGTTTATATAGTATTTAAGGATCAATTGCGAGCCACACGATTACGCACGTAAAACTCTCGTGCAGTGTGGGCATAACACATGTGAGGGGGTGGCTACAGGCACGTTCCACCGCGCAGCTAAATTGAATAACGAAAATATACTATTACTGCAGGGATCTTATTAAGGGCCGGGCCCAAGGCTGGGCCCTCATGAGACGGGAATTCGCTGTAAACTAGAAAAGTATATTCTATTGAGTTTCATCAGTCAATGGCAGTCAATTTACAAGGAAAAGGTACAGGACGTTAACTAAGAGTAAGGGCATACATTTTTGAATGCATAGTCTTACAAGGGCACTGAGTGTGAGTTACCTGAAAGTAACGTTCAGGAGGGAAGGGAATAACATTCATGGTTCTTGAGAGAAGTCAGGGAATAGTACCGGCAATAGAGAGAAGACAATCTTAAATATGCAAGAGAAAGAAAGGTTTTCAGCATAGATGCAAGGAAGATGAAGAAAAAACCGGTCATGATTAAACTAAGATTATGATTAAGATGATTATGATGACTGTGATTATGATTATGATCATGATTAATAAGATTCTGTTCATTATCCATGACCAGGCAAGATTCTGATCATGATTCATCATCATTATCATTGTCATTGATAGATTTTGAAAGCATAATACAGAAAGGACCTATGATGGAATGACCACTTTAATAAATGTAGATGTACACTGTACACAGAAAGAAACTAACATTCATGTTTCTTAGGATATACACTGTATGAATTTCATATAGTCAGTCATTTAAAAGAAACTCTTAAATGTTTCACTAAAGAAAAGTGTCGCTCACTAGAGTCTAAGCACAGTGTTTTACTAAAAGAATTTTGAGACTTTATTTCGTAGAGATGTACAGTTGGCGAAACGCCAAATGACACCAGTTGTCAAAAGAGAAAAGCAAAACAATTTGGTACAATGAGCCTAGGTACCAACTCAGTCCTCCTGTATTCTCAGTACTAACATGGTGCGCACTTTGTACTAGTACCAGTGAAAAATTGTGACACCCCTACACCTACAAGTAGGTACATGTAGATGCAAACATGCATTAAATGTGTAGGGTTGTTCCAGGAACCATTTTAGCAACCTCAAATTCTATTGAGAGAGAACAATAAGTGCAGCAAGGGCAAATGTGCAAGTCACTACAGTGATCAGCACGTCAATGACACTTTGGCGGAAATGAAGGAGAGGACTTGAAGCTGAATAAATTAACAACCTAATGTAGTCTTAACTGTTTAATAAATTAATGAAGAGCTGGGGTATCTTTACACTAGAACCACAATGTAAAGTTACAATGTAAAGTACACGTGTAGCTGTATACCACAGAATTCCAAGGATCCCCCCCACCACGAAAAAAAAAAACACTTCCAATCTCAAAAAGTAACATTTTCTTACTGATTCCACTTCCATACTGTCCGCCCCCAACATACGGAAAGAAATTAGCAGTCTTAAAACAGATTACTGACACCAGTGATTTGAACAAGTGGATGGATGGGTCATAAGCCCAGGAATAATTTATACTTTAACACTTGAGGAAATTATTGAGAGCCTTTGAATAACTACTGTTGTTGTTGCCCATCAAAACTGTATTATTAACATCCAATTGCCATCATTCATTTTCAAAAGTGCATATGTACATGTACATGTAGGCAACACAAAATGCAGCTTAATTCAAGGAAAGGGTTCCGAATTGTTGCAGTGTTGGTGGAACAATTATAAAGTTAAGCAGTGTTTTGCTAATCATGTGAAACAATGGAATCTTTCCCTAACCCTGTAACCCTTTCACTCCTCATTCAAACAATTTTAAACCACTTTTTCATCTTTGCTGAGCTGGGTTGAACAGAACAGAACAAATTTATTAACATTTCCATCTTCATTTGTGTATTTTCATAGACTCTTACTTTAGTGTTAATTGATTAATGTTAATTAATGTCAATTAATGTTAATCAATTTATCTGTATAATAAATTTGGCTGACCCATATGTCTTTGCTATGCAAAGTAAATGTTATAAAATTCAGGTAATGCTAGCACAAGCAGGTGACCATTTATACATGTATAGCTATCTGAACGTTTAAACACTTCTACGTCTCTTAAGTATTAGAGCCACTATTTGAAAATTATTTCTTCCCCTTCTACTTAATGAACTACCAGAATTACAATTCTTGGATCAAGATGTTTTTGTTATCATAAAAGAAAGTAACTGTAATTAACAACAAAAATGATTAATCGAGAAGACCAGTAGAAAGATATAGTGGCCCACATTTGGTTGCTTAATGAACCTGCGAGATCAATAAATTCAAGTCAGAACTGTTCATGCATTTTATTCATTGTATAGAACAAAAAAAATTGGACTACTGTCAAATTTATATTTTATTAATTTATGATAAATATTGATAATCTTTAGGATATGCTATGTCTTTGAAAGAGAAAGGAATCAAATGCACAAAAAAACAAGAAATAATCTATACAATGTATGCTAAAACAATGAAATTACATTAGATTATTATTCCTTGTCACAGCTGGAAGACTTACAGTACACGATTGTATATTGTACAAGAATGTTTTTAGAAGCTTACAACTTTTTAATTTTTATCTATATCCATTTTTTTATATATATTTTCATTTTTTTATAGATCAGTTAACATGAGAAATGTAAAAAACTAAATAAGACAAGAAGCTGGAGACACCTTTAACTTGGGTCATATTTAGTATGGCCCTCAAAATTCAAAAATAGAAACCTATGGCTATGTTTTCCTTGTCTTTCACGCAGTCATTCATGTTCATTTGTCATACGTGTGGGCTTAAACTAAGTACTACCCTACATCATGACCTGGACAGGTTTAGTAATATTGCATGCTCTCGATCATTGTGCAGGAGCAGGAAAATCACGACCGAACGACAGAAAACATAGAAGACAGTCACAGTCCTTGACTCGGCCTTAATTGACCTGACTAATTAAATCAATTTTGTTTCACAAGGGTGACACTAAAACAGCTGTCATACGGCTGACAAACCTGTGTCCCCCAAATTCCAAACTGAACTGGAATTTGGAAATGTAGGTTTTTAAGGAGAGGAGGAAACTGGAGAAAAAAATGGAAGCACCTCTCAGAGCAAATCCCAAACTGAACTGGAATTTGGAAATGTAGGTTTTTAAGGAGAGGAGGAAACTGGAGAAAAAACAGAAGCACCTCTCAGAGCAAATCCCAGAACCAACCACAAACTCAAACCACATGACACCAAGAACAATGATCAGACCTGGACATTGGTGGGAGACAAGTAGTCTGACACCACTGCACCAACCATGCTCCACCAAGGAGTACAATTACAATCAAACCAAATCAGAGTGCAGATTCTAACTTGCGAAATGTGGATATACTTGTGTATGATCAAACGTACACACTATTACCCTACCACATAAACATGGTTAAAATTTGCAGAATAAAATTATTTAAATATATCTCTAGAAGAGTTAATAAGTCACACGGCAACAGTACAACAGTTCAGAGAGCTTAAGAGAGACATTTAACAGCCTTCACAATTGTGTATTACACACATGATTGACAGCATTACCATAGCATAAATTACCATAGCATACAATAACATAATTATACTCATCATGATTAATAGAGTAGACTTATAAAAGGAAAATTCCATTATACAAGGAAAATAATCACATGTTTCAACTCAAAGCAAAAGAGGAATAATAATGCTGGATGTTCATTCAGACAACTAATTTCAAGCAAATGAAAATATTATTGTCTCAAGCAACCAACATAAAACATCGGCAAATTATTGCAAGTATACACAACAACAGACCTTTTCAGCTTGTATGTTTTGTTTTCCCAATATAGGTCAGGTGATGTTACCCTAGAGAATTTGTTTCTTTGAAATTTTGCCTTGTTCAAGTGCATATGTATGCATAACTTATGAAAAGACAACAGGCAAATCCCCTTGGGAAGATCACATGGTCTACATTGGGAAAACAAAATCTACAAGTTAAAAAGGTCTATTACTACTCAATGGAAATAATGATACAAAATTCTTATATTTTACTGTAGTACATTCCCTGAATGTACCTGAAAAGCACTGTAAATTCCTCTTGACTAACCATGGATGGCAAATGGAAACCTTAAAAGAAATGTTACTTCCATTTACTTAATAGCTTGTGTATACCACAATTGGGACTGACATCAGAGCTCTAAAAGGTAAAGAAACTTTATTTATACACGGTTAGAATTTAAAGCTGCAAGCTTGTGGGGCAGTGTGGGGGAAATGTTGGTTTTTGAAGAAAGGAGAGAACTGGAGTACCCGGAGAAAAACCTCTCAGAGCAGAGTTGAGAACCAGCAAAGCTCAGTCTCTCTCTCTAGCAGACGTCCCTTTCTGGATAGTGGGCAGCTGACAACATTAGCATTCTTTTATCCCCTCGCTCCAGTCACACTGCGCTGTTGCTCAACGCGCTATTGATGGAATTGCACATAGACTATCCAAAAAGGGATTGCTAACAGTCTACATGTATCTGGACATGGATAACTGACTGGCTGAAACAAAGTTTGTCAACTTGGCCCTTATACCCAAGGTGGTTTGATAAGCTGTCGCAAGTGATTGCTCACAAAATGACTTTTGAAATATCACATAGCAAATGCATGTAATTGTAACCAGTAAAGCCGGCAAACTAATGCATGTACATTCTCCTGGGAAACCCTACCCATGGACTATTAATTTTGTGTCCCAAATCAATCATAGGCTGGCTCGATTTCTGCCACTCATTCAGGTCTGGGCTTTCCTCCCTGACCTGAGTGAGCGGCAGAAATCCACATCTACATCTACATTTGGTAACTTGCAAAATCCCTAAGACGTGAAGCAAGTATTAAAAGCTAAAATACAAATAATTGATATGTAAGGTTTTGAAAAATAAATGTCTGCAGCTGCTTTGAAGGTGATGATGCTTGGCTTATCAATTATTTCTAACGGTAGCTCGTCCCAATATTTAATTGTTGTAGCCCAAAAACTGAATTTTAACTCGTCACCAAGCACATGTTGAGTACTCCTTCCCAACCCACCCACCCCCCCCCCCCCCCCCCCTGGGGTGGGGGTTATACATCAATGCTAATCGGGTAATTCATCTCCTGTGTTCAAGTGGTTGCCAATTCAAATGGTTCAATGCTCTTGTCACACCTCCTGGCTCCCTTGAAACGGTTCTAGTTGCAAAACGGGCTACTCATCTTTGGAATTGCTCTAGTAAGGCCTTCTGGTAATCTCTATAAGGGTCCCAGGGACAACTTGCATACTCAAGGGTTGGTCTGACTAGTGATATACAGTTGTATATTGCTTGGGCCTTGACACGATCTGGGCAATGATGGCGGTTTCTTTTCACTAATCCAAAGGTTTCGTTTACCTTGTTTTTAACATTCAAGACGTGACAAGTCTCTGATAAAATCACTCCAAAATATGGCCTAAATCAATCACTGCACAACTTCTCTAACACACCGGAAGCGAAAATGGGCGGTGAAAGAACATACTAAATAAAAATTTACTGGTCTATTGAACTTAAGCACTACAAATAAATGTTCTCATAAGGATGTTGCAATGGTTAACTGACGGAAGAATTTTATACCTTAGCAAACCATCCGCGAACAGACCCTTCATACAGACCCTTCATAGAAGTTTACGCGGTCAGAATTGACCAATTCAAACATACAGAATTTGAAGCTTCTGGATTCATCCTCGACGACAGTAATATCTAAATATTTCCTATGAGAAGAAGTAGCGGCTGGGATAAAAAGGTAAAAGAGAAATCTTTGAACGTACGTAACTTAAGCTTACCACGTTCGACGAGCACAAAACGGGAAAAATTGAAATTCCTTGTCAAAACCTTCGCCAATCGAACTTTTCGTACAAATTCTGCAAGCTTCTTTTTTCTGTATCATCCAAGCAAGTGAAAAAGGACCGCAACTGCCGAAAAACGCAAAGCGACAACAGCTTCACCACACAACAAACGTGCAACTGTTATCGACTGTCACCGGACACATGCGATTGTTACGTTACGATCGAAGTTCTGCTTGGCCGAGAGCTTGAGCGCGGGAAGTTTGCGCGCGCTTGGCACCTGATTAAAGCAGATGCCGACAGGAAATACCTTTTTCAGTCCTCTCATGGTTAAAATTTAGTGTAAAATATGACTAATAGGGGATCTGAAACCCGAATATTTACCGCAACTTACTTGGCAACTTTCCTGGGCGCCAAGAGGCTAATCTTTAGAAAACTTATGACCCCTGAATACACGCAAATTCAGTATCGAGCAGTTGGGACATCTGGCGGTCATGATCATGTTCGATCTGTTTCAGGGCACAAGGATAAGAGGGAGTTGGATGGATGGATGGATGGATGGATAGCCTTTACAGTTAAAACGATAAATGTTAAAGCTACATGAACTTGTGGGGTCGTTTACAGCTAATTTATGACTATAAGAAACTAAAAACAAGAAATATTTACAAATGTGAAGTCAAGTACCGTAAAAGCTCTATTAACCACCGGGGGGCTTATTTAATTTCAGGCCTCATTAAAGGGGGAAATATTAGAGAGGGGGGCTTAATAGAGAGGGGGGGGGGCTTATTTCAAATTTTAAACATGACGTTTTCGTCTTAACCCATTGACTCCTACACCGGCCGAAACCGGCCGCACAAGACTGCCATACTTCAAAACATTGCAACTTTCTCAATCGCACGAATATTGCCTAAACTGTCAGTTGTAAGCACGAAATGGAATGTCCTTTAAATCTGGATACCCAATAAACGCAAGAAACGTAGCGATTTTTACCAAATATGGCCTTTTGAGTTTGGACAAGAACGAAACTGACCGTTTTTAACGTCAAAGAGAAACCACGAAAATGCCCTTTTTGCCTTCATGTTTTTTAAAGAAATCATCGTCGAAAAACCAAACTTCTACCATCATAACAAACTTCAGTCCTTGTTCTAGCTTAGAAATGACCTTTCTGGTTCATTTTCTTCTCCCGAGCGTAGATACAGCCTTTTGTTCCAGTGCATTCGGGCCTTCCCGCCATTTTCAACATCTCGACCGCATGACATGCTGGGAAATATTAAACGAGAATTTTTTTCTTTCACATATAGACTAAGTCTACAGCCACTCCGACCTACCGCCCAAAATTCGTGCTTGTGGTCATCTTCAGTGCTCACAAATTCCAAAATATGAGGCGGTAGGTCGAGAAATTCATCAATAGTCGAGTCCCAAAGGTACTAAGTGTCCGACCGGCCAAATTCCGAGTTCGTCGAGTAACAAGCCAAATTCGACAACAAAGTACATCACCTCGCTCGATTCTTTGAGAAAGTGGACTCTTAGCTACCGTCACGCTTAATGATGCTCATCAGGCAGCCACTAAAGATGAAAAATGGCTGTAAACTTAGCAAAAATCGCAAGCAAACCGAACTTGGGCCGTTGTTGTAGCTCCACGGATTAAAAATACGTCAGAATGACGTTTTCAGAAACCTTGAGCCACCAGTGCCTTAGGATAGCACCACTTTTCCATGGTAGATCAAACAAAGAGTCACGAAATGCTATGGATCGTTTAGAGCTGGAAAATCACTCCGAAAACGTAAACGGCGGCTAGGAGTCAATGGGTTAAAATAGTTTTTCTACAAAACTCAAACTCACTACAGTGAAACTTTAGTATTTAATACAGAGCAGCAAACAGTGTTATGTTATGTGTTTGAGTGTATATTTGTTTAAAAGCAAACCAACTGGGCCGCATGAAGTGGATTTCGTAAGATGGAATAGGAAGGACTAATTACAAAATCTCATGTCGCAAAAGGGTGGGTGGCTTATTAGAAAAACCGACTTTCAAACGGGGGGCTTATTAGAGAGGGGGGGGGGGGTTAATAGAGATGGAGGGCTTAATAGAATTTTTACGGTATATACAAAGTCATCTTTTCTAAAACTACAAGTAGATGCGGATGTACTCTTTCATCGTGTTAGGGAGCTTGAGCAACGACGACAACAGAAAATTAAGGAACGGAAACCTTTCATTTCTCCTTGTTGTAACCCTTTCGTGATTATTGCAACTTTTTCAACGTGAGAAATGTGGGCTCTTACTATCCAGGTCAGTCGACTGACTGTACGATGAAAAACTAGAAAAATCCGCTATATCACGTGTTCTCGACCCTTGAATTTGGTCATTTAACGATGCTGCTTTGCAGAGGTCGAATAATTTCTCTACAGGGCAGGAGAAAGCCCAGGTCCGACTGCCCGGGGCAAGTAAATTTTGCTTTTGGGCAAATGAAAATAGGTGTTTTTGTGGCCCGGTGGGCAATTGAAATTGACCTTTCCACGCCATTTTGACTGGCGGGGCAAACAAGGCAAAAATTACAGTAAATGTATGGGATTTTGGCCATCTTTGAACCGCTGTAACGCCAGTACAAAGAGCTAGGCGGATTTCCAACATTTACAACTACTTTAAATAGTGTTATTGATATCATTCATCCAACAGAAAATAAGGCCATTAAAGAAAGTAAGACGTCCGTAAATTCGAATTATAAATCTTCGCATGTGGCTTCTTATTTCGCGGCAATTATTAGAAGGGTTGGTATGAAATCTTAAAATTCGTTTACGGCCGTTGTAGCTTGAATCTATTCTTTATACTTCATGAAAATATAATCGACATTTTCACTGCGGAAATCCGCCTAGCTCTTTGTAGCAGCGTTATAGCGGTTCAAAGTCATTCAAACTCCCATACATTTACTGTAATTTTAGACGTGTTTGCCCCCAGTCAAAATGGCGTCAGAAACCGAAAGGTCTATTATCATCAGGCCCAGTAGTCATGAGAGTACGCATCTGAAACTGTCACTCTGATAAATGATACTTTCCAGCAAGAGAGAACAAAGGAGGTTAGAGAGTGCATTCGCCATACATGCTTTATTTCAGGGTCATATTGTATTCAGTATCGAAAGACAATATAATTTGGTGCTAAGTAAACTAGCTGAACAATTAATTGACGTAGCTATAGGGAGAGAATTCCCATTTTTAGGACCTTGAAAGAGAATTGCAAATTGCTTAATAGCAAAGAGAATATCCAAATGCACGTGAATTAAAAATTGGGAAGATGTGCATTCTTCTGGGTCCATTCCAAAAGATAGAGAATATCTGGAGACGGGAATTCGTTTACTTAGTTACTCAGGAAAGTTTTGCGCAAAAATCGTACCCGACCCACCGAGGTTTGTGACGAGGCAGCCCATTCTGAGCTGGGTTGTTCGAAAGTCGATTAACGCTAACCCCTAGGTTTGTATTGATCTATGATATGAACCTTAACTTTTGGACTGACTCTGGTTAATGGCATGCAGAGAGAAAAATCTTCACAGTTTCACTTTGCCAAAAATGGGTGTTTTCTGCCCCAGTATACCTGCCATCAATCTTTCAAATGTTGTGAAAGAACAATTCAACAGATTGGCTTTATTCTGATTCATTGCATAGAAGGCTTGTCTACCTCAAATTTGAGCCCTAAAAGGCTGGTAAAGTAAATAATTTTTGCCATCTACAAATTCCATGCCAGTTTCAAATTTCAAATCTGCATCAGTGATAGGGTCAAGAAAAAAATTGCGGCGGTCAGGTTTTGACATCTTTTCCAGCAATGTCAGAGCAAAACACATGAAGCAAACGGGAAAAAAATCAAACAGGCATGATAATGCACTTCTCCAGTAAAGTACTAGCATAGAGTCGACGGGATGAAAACAACATATCAGCTCCACTGAAATACTGCAAGAATTAAATGAAAGTCTCACCACGCAAACAAGCAGTCTGGACTAATCTTTTTTCAACTGAATCCTTTATTCAGAGAGTAAACAATACAAAACAGCTCTTCTGCTTCAAAATTAAAGAGGAATTTTGAAAAAAAAAAAGGCAAACAAGAGCTCTTTCAGCTCCCTTTTTATCAGCAACCTCAACTAAGCAGCCAAACAGCAAGAATCTGACCCTTTTGCTTCCTGGCAAATTCCACATATCATTGGGCGGGAAAGGCTCCCAGCAAACAATTTACCATTTTTTTTTATGTCTCTGATCTGGCTTCAATCCTGCACTAACAGTTCTCCAGGCACCTTCAACTTTCAGAGAAACTTCCACAAGTGAAGATTGGAGCCTGGTGACACAAGACTCATTTGCTATTAGGCCCCTTGTCCATGAACAAAAAAACTGTTAGCAGATTGAAGCGAGCGTTTGAACAAAGTTTGTTGCATTCACAGTGCCAATAAGCGGTTCTGTGAAACTGGCAAGGTTTAAGCCTTCTCAGTCCTTGATGATGAGCTCCGGCACCAGCAGATGACCCAAAACACAGGGTAATTTTGACACATTCCAAGGTAAATTCTGCAAATGATTCGGCCGACTGGAGAGTGAATTTCATGAGCCGAGTATAGCCATGTGACCAGCTGTCATGTGACAAGATACATGCATAACAATACCCAGTCCTCGATCAAAATCTTTGCAGAAATAAGAGTTTTAATACCGCCCCCCCCCCCCCCCCCCCCCCAATTGCTTTAAGCAAAAAACCTAAGGATTCCATACATTTTCTAGGGTACCAAGCCCACTTAAGAGAGTTTATTTGTGGGCTAATCTTCCTACTCAGTCATAGACCCTTTCGGCTAAATAAAGACAAGATGAAAAAGGGTGGACGGCTGAACACAGAATTTGGAACAAGCGCAGATTCAGCTCAAAAGCGAGAAGCACCTTTAGTTTTCAGCATAATAAACAGCACTACACGAATGTACTGCTCAGTAGCTTTCCGATTTGAATCGTCAAACTTCAGGATATCTTTTACAGTGTACTGATCATTGCTGCGAGAAACTGTCGTTTGCTAGGTTTTATTTGAATGCTCATTAGCACTGAGCTGTGCAATTTGAATGGTAACGCCCTAGAACCACCTTGAATTACATAATGAAAGCAGCGCCATAAGAAATAACTGCTTAAAGTGTTTTTAAAAACACAAAACGACTCTCCAAGTAAGCGCCATCTTCGTGCGAGTGCCGCATAAAATGGCAAAAAGCAGTAGGTTCTGCCCTCGGATAAGTGCCACACCCCTCCACCCAGCACAACGTTGAACCAGGAGCCCATAGTGGTGGGCTCCTAGTTGAACTTATGGTAACTTACCATTCAAAGACCTTGAGTTGTAAAAGACACTTATGGGACGATGTTGATGTGAGAATTACAAAGGGGGAGGCAGGGGGAAGGGATGAGAAAAACTTTTTCCTTCCCTCCTGTTGCTCTACGCGCTCTCCTCCCTCGCTTCGGGTTCGCGCGCTCGATTTCCCCCTCTCTTTCCGTTTCTAGGGGAAAAAATGGCGGCGCGAAATCTGGACGCGATGAATCGCGCGTACGAAAGCGTGCGCGCGTTCCCCCTTCGAGTTCAGATTTCGTGTCGCCATTTTTTCTCGCACCGGTTTGGTTTTACTATTATTATTATTATTATTATTATTATTATTATTATTATTATTATTATTATTATTATTACAGTATTATTATTATTATTATTATTATTATTATTATTATTATCATTTATTTATTTATTTATTTATTTATTTATTTAAACACATTTTCTGGTAAAGTTGGCCCTGAGAGTTACAGTGCTCATCGAGAGGGCTCACTTCGAAAATGAAAATTATTAACAAATGACATTAAATTAGGTTGGGTCAGAAACGGCGAAAGAAAAACAAATACAAAAAGCACCAACACACAAAATAAGTGAAAAAGATGAAAAGAGAAGCCGACAGTTGGAAACGCACACGCACACGTCATACTCGAATACCTAAGCGGCGAACGAGGGACTGCTCGTAATCTAATACATTGGTCGCAAAGAACAAAAGCTTAGTTCATGCTATAATAAAGTTTTGATATAACGCGCACTCTGATTGGTTAAAACAGCATACTTAATCAGAGTACCGATGCACGGCCGGCTACGGTCTCAAGCCATCGAGTCGACCCAAATGAAAACTGGCCGACCAATTTCCGAATTTTTCCCTCGGTTTTTATTTTGAGTAAAACGTCTTGTACGACCTAGAAAACGAGTATGAAAATGAGTTGTTAGCCTCAATGGATTTGGAAGATGCTTCTGCGAGTAACACCACAAATAACAGCATGATATTAATATCACGGGTGCTTTCAGAATTAGAAAACACAAGTGATATTAACTCTTAATTTTACGAGGACTCATTCCAATTACGTGTTAAAAACATAAGGGTAAAATTTTCTGCTGAGGCACGTCGAAAAACAGTCAGCCACGCGAAGTAAAAATACTTCCCTTCGCATGCCAAACAAACAAACTGAGCTCAACTACTTCTTAATTTGCGTCCAAAACGAGTGAAGATGATTGTTATTTACATCCAGCCGAGAGATAAATACGAGTTTCAGTCCCGAACGAAACTGGTTTATTTAATTCACCTGTGCTGTGGACTGAGGTTTCCACCACTTGAAAATACACATCCACTTAAAACCAGGCATCCGTAAACATAAAAAAACGGTTTGTCCAAACGGTTTCCACCAAGTTTGAGCTACTCGTTCCTCTCATTAATGGTAAACTGTTCTGGGAACCTTTTTGATCAGCTGCAAGATGCCGTAGTAAAGTAAAAGCCCTTGAGGCGTTGAATCATGTTCTTTTTCAACCACACAATTCAGCTACACCGGGCTCCATCCAAGTCGATCCAAGTTTTAAGCTTTCCACGAGAAACCTCGTTTGCTTTTCCTTTTATCACCTGAAAATTCATCTTCCTGTGTATCTTTTAAAACCAGCTATTGATCTTTACGGTTATTTTAGCGAATTTCAGCTGGATTTTACTGAACAATTTGCTTTTTGATCCCGATTTTAGGTCAAAAAACTACATTTTGAGAGATTTGGTCTGTTTTAACCAATAAAATGTTTTGAACCATTCTAACAAGGATTGTGATTGGTCTGTTTTAGTGTGCCTTATCAGAGTACAGATGTACGGCTAACGCCACTCATAGGATTTGGAAAATAAAGTTTTCCGAAACTTTTACCCGAATGCGTGAGGAAATTAATTAAGAAATTCTTTATTATAAATCAAATAAAGAAGCCTCGCCTGTGATCTGTTCTGTAGTAAAGCACTTAGGAAGCGGATAGAGCAAAGTAGGGAAAACACTCGACTACGTCTCGTGTTTCCCCTACACTTCTTTCGTGCTCTATCCGCTTCCTGCGTGCTTTACAACAGAACAGATCACAGGCGAGGCTTCTTTATTTGTTAAATCATGTCTGTGAATCAGAGAATAATTTGAAGCTGGGCAGACTGAGATAACAAAAGTGCGCAAAAATAGTGCATGAGCTTCACAGCCGATTGTTTCCCCCCTCTGTTATTTCCTTTGGTTTACAGATATCACCGCTTGACTTAACAATGAATTGTCTGTCCAATGAAATACGATACGTGGCGATGACGTTTATAATAAAATCAAAAAAGAAGAAAATGAAGAAGCTCGGAAACCTCTTTGTATATTTTCAGTCTTTCGACGTTAAATTGAATCGCGATGAGAAATGATGCTAAAAGAACTAAGGAGCACTGGGAGTTACCAGAAGATTACCTGCAAATTGTTGTTATTTTGTTTAAGAGTGAGGAGGGCTTTAATTTGGAAAGTTTGGAAACTAACAAACCGTACGTCACAGCCAATAAGGTTAAACTGGCTCCCCAGTGGAGCTCACAAGCTCCTGTCCAATGAACTGCATGCCGGACAAGTCTTAAAAACGATAGTCGGGCTGGAGTACCGGCGAGCAGTATTGGCAGTGGCACTTTGTATTTGTACCTGGGATAGTAGTATATGACATGGCGATAATGATCCTGGATGCACGTTTGATTTTAGTGGAGAAGTGCGTATATGGGACAGATTTAAGACACAATGAAGACCACAGATCAAAGTTTCATTAACCAGCATGATAGATTTTTAATGCAATGCACGAGCTTAAGAGTAGTTTACTAACAAACAACTCGTATTTATCGCTGTGTACCAAGCTTTAGAATATACTTCACCCCTTATTTAATGTTTTAAAAACTTTTCCGGCATTTCAGTAAGAATATATGTTAAACAGCATGTGGACTACTGGAGCTGGGACAATTTTAGCTAACAGTCGAATCAGCCAAAATTCCGCGGAGGTTTAGAATATTAACTGTTGAAATGCACGCAAATAAGCATGAAATCGAAGCAGAAAAATTGGTAAGGAGAATTTCTGTCATATTTGGATATGTTCAAAGAATTTTTTGTCATGCTTTAATATTTTTTAAAATGCTTTAGGACTAAATGATAAAACGTGTCCAGTCCAGAACGTAACACTAAGTTGTCTTACCGTGGTGTTAAAAACCGTTTAGGGTTAAGAAACTGACGAACTCGTATCTAAAACTGAATGAACTCAGTAATTCCCCGTTTACTGGCTTAAAGACTACTCTCCTTGAAAGGAAACTAAAGTGAGATTTCTTGTCTTAAGGATCGACTGAACTGCTGAAACTGTCCCGTGTTCGTGCCGTTGCAATCAGACAGCTACAAAACTGCCTTTAGAATTGAAAATATTAAATGATTGATCGTTCCGTGACTTTTGCCAAAATTATATCGAAAATGTAATAATCACCGCCCTTCACATTTGGTTGGACCTCTAAACGTTACAGATATTCTTCCAATCATCGCGATTGAGAAAAGGGCCTGAGGCATTGTTATATCCATCATTCCATTTCCAGTAAAACTCATCTTTAAAGAAATATGTCTTGCCGTCATGAAACCATCGAAAAGCACTGTCGAGGTTCTCTGGTATACCAGGCCAATCTTCCGAAATTTTTTAGGGTATCCGCTTTCGACTTCGTCATTGACATTATTGTACTTGTACACTTGGTCCCCTTTAAAAAAGTAACTAATCAAGTCGCTCCACGTAAACCCGGCGTCGATTCCGTCTGATGGTAATCCAGGCCATCCATTGGAAACGGATTTGGGATAACCCTGATCAACCTTATTGTTAGCATCGTTGTACCTGTAATACTGACTTCCTTTGAAAAAATAGAACTTCCAGTTGTGACCCCAGAGAAATATCTCATCAATATTGTCTGGAACACCTTTCCATGTTGAAGATACCTTCAGTGGGTAGCCGCGATCACTCTCACTTTTTGCGTCGTTGAGGCGCCAGAAATTATCCGCGTTAAAAATATAAGTTTTATAATCACCCCTCCATGATTCGATGGCAGTCATTGCTGGATCACATGAACCTTTATAAACAACAAAACATTCTTTTGAGCACAAATGATCGTTCGTGACGAAATACTGAAAGAGCATCTTGGTAGCTGCAGTTACGTTAAAATTCAACGACTTGGGTACTGAAATTACCTGTCATAATGATGTAAGCTTTGTTTTTTGTTGGAGGGTGACCTAAAGTTGGTTCATCTCCCTGAATAGAAAAATGGCTGCCTAACTACTATCATTGAGAAGTTATAGTGGGCTTATGGTGTCGACTGACTTTGTACAATGTAGTTGACTAAGGAGTTCGCGAGACCGTTCTGAGGTGTTCTGAAATAACTGCAACCTGCTTTGGTTCGTGTTCACTTGCTCCACCGAAGCTATTGTAAGTTTTATTAAATACATTGCGATCCAGTGACCGCCCCCCCCCCCCCCCCCCACTCCCCTCTCCAACTTAAAAATGCGTGTATCACACGGTGGAAGTAGGGGGCTTAGTGGTGGCAGTGAACGAGACAGTGATGTTGTTAAAGGGACCCTCCACTCTTACAACAAATTGACGCTAAATTGTAAGCAATAATTACTAGATTTCAAGTTTTGCTTTTAAAACGTGGATATAACATTTAAGTGTACATAAAAATGGATATTATCATCGCCTATTTTCTGCTTCCTGACAATAACTGCAACCGTTACACGTCATCAATTCCAAAATGGCCGCGCCATTGCCGCGCCATGTAAGAGTGGAGGTTTCCTTTAATCAAGGAGGTATTTATAGTTGGTACTTTTTATAGTAGGTACTTTAGGTAAAAGATCCAATAAAAATATTAACAAGTCGAAAGAAAGACCGTACCGTAAATGTCTTGGATACCGTTGACGTCATCATCAGAAAGTACAACACTGGATATCTTTGAAGCAGCAGAGATGTAGTATCTCTGCATGACGGAATCTTTCACAGCTGAATGCTTCAAGCCCAAGCTGTGTCCTATCTCGTGTACTGCAATCGGTAGTAACCCGTGAGAGCCGTTCTTTGACGCGGTAGCCCAGGACTCGGAATCATCAAAGTGAATATCTCCTGGCATGTTTGGATCTGATGGGTAAAAAGCGTGTGCAAGAACTTGTCCTGGTCCGTCAAAGTCCTGATCATGACCATGACGTCCTACAGAACAAACAAATCCAAATACACCCTTTCGCACATACATCATTAAACTATTTTTAAATGACTAAATGATAGTCGATTGGGAAAAAAGACTTAAGAATGTCAGAAAAGGAATTTCTTAAAACATTCAGTTTTTTTAGTTCCTTACCAATTGCAAACTTCACGGTGATATCGACTGAGGCTGGGGGATCTTTCCAACGGAACACAAGTGGAGAGACCTCCGCCCATATCCTAAACGCTTTTGTTAATGTTGTATTGGTATCAATCCTCGTTAACGTAGGGTCCGTGCTCCAACCACCAGAGGGAATGTTCCATGTTATCTCGTTGTGAACCCACCGCGAGCCTTCTTTTACATAACGCTTCTCTCTTGTTTCTTTCACGACTGTGCCGTCGTCGTCTATTGGTTCTAGAAACTTGAATTTGGAAACGCTGAGGAATTCCTTAAAAAAATTAATTTAAAAAAATTAATTAAGATGACTCAATACAAGTGAAATCATTATACGAGCACCAGACTTGGTAACATCTCCAACACTAAGTGCAATGTTAAAAAAATCATGTTACCGAACAAAACTAACGGTTTCATCATTATCGGTGATGCGAAACAAATTCGAACAACTTTGTTGCAAACCCTTATGATTCAAATATATGATTCAATTTTATTGGTTGTGAAAGCCTGAATTTGGAAACGCTGAGGAATTCTTTAAAAATATATATATAATTTAAAGAAATTACCCGGGGAGAGGGGGGTTGGGGGTGTTTACTCCCTATTATGGCCTATACGGGGAGGCTCCGCCCGAAAGGGATACCTTTTTCATGACTCAGGTGTATGAAAGGGTAGAGAAATCTGTCATTTAGGTATTTAAAAGGGCCTTTCATTAAAATATTTCGAACACACATACCTTATGGCTGTAACTGTTTTAATTTATTGAACGCTGCATAAAAATAACATGAAGACTTCCTGTATTAGGTATACGAAAGGGGTACTATTTGTCAGTGGAAGGTATACGAAAGGGGTACCTTTTCTGTCAAAAATGGTATATAAAAGGGTAAAGGGTCGGACCTCGGGGCGGAGCCTCCTTGTATCAAATTTTTTTAGTAACCCCACCCTGGAGAAATTAAGATCAATGACTCAATACAAGCAAAATCATGATACGAGCACCAGACTTGGTAACATCTTCAACACAAGGTACAATGTTCAAAAAATCATGTTACCGAACAAAACTAACGGTTTTACATGATTATTATCGGTAATGCGAAACAAGTTCGAACAGCTTTGTTGCATACCCTTATGATTCAAATAAGGGCTCAGACCAAAATTCATTCCCTCAGACAGTTACAATAGAATCTATATCTTTCGCATACCCAACGCTTTGTGTCAGATTCAACAGACATACAAATAATAAGCATATAAATCCTGTAAGCTAAATCTCATAATTCACTTAAGGCGATACTTACCACGGGATGTTTGGAGGTGACAACCTTGGCCACAGATCCATAATCCAGTGCTGCGATAAAAATTACCAAGTGGTAAACTCCTAACTTCATGTTTCAGAGTAGTTGCTTGTTCTGAATGGATAAAGCTCCCGCCTCTTCAGCTGCCTCTTCTCATCACTGATGCCGGGTTGAGCATCAAGCATCAGTACTTATAGTATACCTCGTGCTATTTTGATACACAACTCAGTTTCATATTTAGCGAATTCCTGTACGTCAATTTTCGATCTTAGAACAGTTTTTAACTACAAATATGGAATTGAATTCTATACCAGCGTATGTTAGAGCATTTTTTTTTTTGCGATTTTTCGTTCCTTACAAGAGTTCCAATCAGGTTTGAGAAAATTTTAATTCCCTTAAATGATATTTTTTATCGATATGATTTCCATCTCAGCTTATAATTACCAGCATTCCAATAAAAAAAGGAAATGTTTGTATTTTGTTCTGAAAACAAGACCTTTTTCTCCGCATACAGATTCGTGGAAACCACAACAGGAGGCTTAAAAAACTCCCGATTTTAGTAGTGGCAAGGAAACCTTTTCTCGTGCAACCGTCAGGGGTTTTCGCCACTTCGGTGGTAAAGGTCTTCATAGAGTACAGAAGCCACATGGTTGTTTTTTTAAATCTGTTTTGATAGACTTAAAAACGAAAACAGGCGATGACAAATACCAAAAAAGGTTTCAATGACCTCATGGCTGTTTATTTCTAATACATTTATAGATGAAAGTTGCAGCTTTTCGGTAAAAATTCTCCTTGATCAGGAGTAATTTTAAATTTTGGTATATATCACATACCAAACATTTATTGCCTTCTAGAAAGAGCACCTCAGAATTAGCGAACTGGTAAAATTTGGGAGTTTGAGTTACGCGCGCCTTTAACATAACGAAGATATGGCTTCGCTTAGTATGAAAATTTTGCTGAAGACTGTAAGGAAAACGGGCAAAGGTTGACCGTTTAATATGTAAAAGTCTGAAAATTTTTCAGACTTGGCGGTACTCTGGATCTGCAAAGTTAAAAAGTAAAGGTGTGTCTCTCAAACTTGGCGAGATCGCTAATTTCAAAGCGACCTCTCAAGCAACGTCAATATATTTTTTTACGTTCTTTTCTTTATGGTTTAACAATACAGCAAAAAAAAAAATAAAAATAAAAAAAAAAAAAGTATTGAAGGAAAACCCTAATTAAACAGGAACTTCTTCCCTGAATATTTTGTTATTCCTACCGGTTATTTGGTTTTGTCACCCGACTGACGTCAAAATTTAAAATTACCGTAATTAAGGCCGTTTACTGGTTTTCGCAAAGGCATTGAGTCACTCCCAACGTTTCTCGCTTTTATTGGTCGCTTGAAAAGAGTCGACGGAATGAGGGTTTGAAGATATCCTGTGACGTACTCAAGAATACTGTTAAACTTTTAGAAAGTGTTGTTTTTATCCGTTCTGGGATAATCAGACCCGGTAGATTTAAAATGCATAAGCCGTTTTGTTTGAAAACGCGCTGTTTCGTTTAAACTATGGTCAGATGAAAATAAGCGGCTCGTAATGACGGCATAAATGTCCGTTCTTAGAAGAAAGCGCTTAAAATTTTGCGATCCATTTTTAGTGGATACTAAAATAAATGTGTCATAATGTGTAGTAATATCTGAACTATATCTTTTCAGTTCTCAATAAACACGTAAGTTTTAACGTCACACGCGGTTGAAATGGTTATTACCTTGTGAATTGCCTGCTCGTAATGTTTTTGTCCTTTCCTCGAAGTTCTACACGAAGACGAAAACACTAAGCATATCTGTCGCAGAATGTAATTTTTCCCCTTTTTGGAAAATTTACACTAGCGACAGTGACTAGCAAGTAACGACTTCCGTTCATAGAATCATTCCTACCATCTAAATAGTTAATTTGTTGAAAAAGATAATCTATTGAAAGTCAGTTTATTATTATTAAAAGGAAAAAATCGGGCAATTTAAATAGAAAACTCTCTCTTTACAGTTCTATCGTATTTTTGTTTTAAGCCGGTAGGGGTTGCAAACTTGAAATAGATATTTCTACCCGTTTTAGTTCACCTTTTTCGTTGAGTGTACGCCCCAACATACGCACATTCTCTATGACAGTCATGCACGTACGTGAAGCCAAAGAGCATACCCTTTTGTAGTAGTATTTGTACTGAAATAATATAATTTGGTCCATTAAATATGGTGTGCTGTATCAGCTAGTTTGAAACAGGAAATCGAGTCTGCTATTGTACATTGTAAGAGCTTACACTGCGCATTTAGAAATAAGTGTCTTGGTTGCGTAAAACCATTTGCACATTTTGTTACTCGGGCTTCGTAGAGCGCCCGAGGTTTAAAACGGCGTTCATTTCTCGATTAGCACTATCCTAAGGATAAACCAACGGTTAAATTTAACACACATAGCGAGGTAGATTAACTCATTAACCGCGGAAAAAAATTTTCAAAACAAACAAAATGGCGGAATAAACCGTTCGTGAATTTGGTGCAGGAAATAAGGGAAAACAACTTATACCACAAATAATACGTCTTGGAGACTTGAACGACCAAGAACTTTCAGTCCATTCAAATTCAGGAAAGTATAAATCGAATTTTCGGTAGAAAACAGTCATCTAAAGTGAACGATGGCGAACCAAGGCGGGCAAAACATGCAAATCTTAACATTTTTTCTTATTCAAAATTGATAAGTTGTTCGTAAGCTTAAACATTCGCAACAACATCGTCAACTAACTCTTTTAAACGGTAAGATCTTAAATATAAATGGCTATTCTATTCTACACAGTAATTTTTAAAGAGTTACTTTAACTCCAAAAGTGGAGTTAAAATTTTAGGTTAAATATAACCCCTTTTTGGGGGTTATTTTAACTCCTTTTTTAAACTCCTGTTTAAGGGTTATGACTCCAGTGTGGGAGTCACTTTAACTCTGCAAAAGGAGTTATTTAAACTCCATAAGGGAGTTACTGTAACTCCAAATGTGGAGTTAAAATGTTAGGTTAAATATAACTCCTTTTGGGGGGTCATTTTAACTCCCATTTTAAACTCCAATTTTGGAGTTGTATTAGCTCCAACAAGGGAGTCATTTTAACTCTGCCCCATAAAAGAGTAGAGTTATTTCAACTCCATAATCAGGGTTATAGTCACTCCGGCATTAGAGGTAAAGTAACTCCAGCACAGTCACCCTATGTAGTTTGAAGATGAAAACAACAGATCACACAAATTGACTGTAACATGTTTAATTCAATCAGATTTCATTTTCTTATCTGAACACCAGTTTCTTACATACTTTGTACTATCATTGACATTTGAAATGTAAATTTCTAATATGATTATATTGATAAATAAAGAATGAGCAAGTATGCATGATTAAAACATTTAAACATGACAATCTTTCCAGGTATGAAAGTCAAATTTGAAGAACATTTGAATTTAAACGACTATACAACAAAATTCAATCTGTTTGTTTGAACACAACTCTATCTTTTCTTTAAAAAATATAACTGGCTTATAATTTAATTTTCATAAGGTTCTATCAGGAACAAGATACACATGGTACATGTATGTGTGCATTAAAAACATTTTAAACTTTGTTTTTGGCTGAAGCCTTAACAGGACACTATCACATAAGCACATTTTGCCAGTTACTCAAATTTAAACTTGAAAAATTCAGTTTGATGTGCCAAATTTAAAATGGCATGGACAAGTTGGCAATGGTTATAGTAAAAAGTTCAGAAACTCTGGGCAAACATGAATATTTGATTCCTTTACAGCGGTGATTATATTGCCGTGAACACCTAAAATATGTCTGGAATGTTAATTGTGTTGTAACCAATCACAGGCGAGATCTTCAAACCACAGAAACCACAGGCAACGAACGGTTTCATATCTGTCACGGAACAAATTCATTTTTAGTGGATACTAAAATAAATGTGTCATAATGTGTAGTAATATCTGAACTATATCTTTTCAGTTCTCAATAAACACGTAAGTTTTAACGTCACACGCGGTTGAAATGGTTATTACCTTGTGAATTGCCTGCTCGTAATGTTTTTGTCCTTTCCTCGAAGTTCTACACGAAGACGAAAACACTAAGCATATCTGTCGCAGAATGTAATTTTTCCCCTTTTTGGAAAATTTACACTAGCGACAGTGACTAGCAAGTAACGACTTCCGTTCATAGAATCATTCCTACCATCTAAATAGTTAATTTGTTGAAAAAGATAATCTATTGAAAGTCAGTTTATTATTATTAAAAGGAAAAAATCGGGCAATTTAAATAGAAAACTCTCTCTTTACAGTTCTATCGTATTTTTGTTTTAAGCCGGTAGGGGTTGCAAACTTGAAATAGATATTTCTACCCGTTTTAGTTCACCTTTTTCGTTGAGTGTACGCCCCAACATACGCACATTCTCTATGACAGTCATGCACGTACGTGAAGCCAAAGAGCATACCCTTTTGTAGTAGTATTTGTACTGAAATAATATAATTTGGTCCATTAAATATGGTGTGCTGTATCAGCTAGTTTGAAACAGGAAATCGAGTCTGCTATTGTACATTGTAAGAGCTTACACTGCGCATTTAGAAATAAGTGTCTTGGTTGCGTAAAACCATTTGCACATTTTGTTACTCGGGCTTCGTAGAGCGCCCGAGGTTTAAAACGGCGTTCATTTCTCGATTAGCACTATCCTAAGGATAAACCAACGGTTAAATTTAACACACATAGCGAGGTAGATTAACTCATTAACCGCGGAAAAAAATTTTCAAAACAAACAAAATGGCGGAATAAACCGTTCGTGAATTTGGTGCAGGAAATAAGGGAAAACAACTTATACCACAAATAATACGTCTTGGAGACTTGAACGACCAAGAACTTTCAGTCCATTCAAATTCAGGAAAGTATAAATCGAATTTTCGGTAGAAAACAGTCATCTAAAGTGAACGATGGCGAACCAAGGCGGGCAAAACATGCAAATCTTAACATTTTTTCTTATTCAAAATTGATAAGTTGTTCGTAAGCTTAAACATTCGCAACAACATCGTCAACTAACTCTTTTAAACGGTAAGATCTTAAATATAAATGGCTATTCTATTCTACACAGTAATTTTTAAAGAGTTACTTTAACTCCAAAAGTGGAGTTAAAATTTTAGGTTAAATATAACCCCTTTTTGGGGGTTATTTTAACTCCTTTTTTAAACTCCTGTTTAAGGGTTATGACTCCAGTGTGGGAGTCACTTTAACTCTGCAAAAGGAGTTATTTAAACTCCATAAGGGAGTTACTGTAACTCCAAATGTGGAGTTAAAATGTTAGGTTAAATATAACTCCTTTTGGGGGGTCATTTTAACTCCCATTTTAAACTCCAATTTTGGAGTTGTATTAGCTCCAACAAGGGAGTCATTTTAACTCTGCCCCATAAAAGAGTAGAGTTATTTCAACTCCATAATCAGGGTTATAGTCACTCCGGCATTAGAGGTAAAGTAACTCCAGCACAGTCACCCTATGTAGTTTGAAGATGAAAACAACAGATCACACAAATTGACTGTAACATGTTTAATTCAATCAGATTTCATTTTCTTATCTGAACACCAGTTTCTTACATACTTTGTACTATCATTGACATTTGAAATGTAAATTTCTAATATGATTATATTGATAAATAAAGAATGAGCAAGTATGCATGATTAAAACATTTAAACATGACAATCTTTCCAGGTATGAAAGTCAAATTTGAAGAACATTTGAATTTAAACGACTATACAACAAAATTCAATCTGTTTGTTTGAACACAACTCTATCTTTTCTTTAAAAAATATAACTGGCTTATAATTTAATTTTCATAAGGTTCTATCAGGAACAAGATACACATGGTACATGTATGTGTGCATTAAAAACATTTTAAACTTTGTTTTTGGCTGAAGCCTTAACAGGACACTATCACATAAGCACATTTTGCCAGTTACTCAAATTTAAACTTGAAAAATTCAGTTTGATGTGCCAAATTTAAAATGGCATGGACAAGTTGGCAATGGTTATAGTAAAAAGTTCAGAAACTCTGGGCAAACATGAATATTTGATTCCTTTACAGCGGTGATTATATTGCCGTGAACACCTAAAATATGTCTGGAATGTTAATTGTGTTGTAACCAATCACAGGCGAGATCTTCAAACCACAGAAACCACAGGCAACGAACGGTTTCATATCTGTCACGGAACAAATTATTTTCGTTTTGTTTAACATGTTTAAGGATACAAGCTGTCTTATTAGGAATTTAAAACACCACTGCTCCCCAAGATCAGTGCTGAGGACCGCATTCAGCACATCGTTCGATTTTATAAAGGAAAATTTAAAAGCCAACGCGACGCGACGACGACCGGCTTTCCATGTAACGACATATTAAATGGAGACAATAAAAAATGAACAATCGTGTATTCTTAGAAAAATAAATTTTCAGATATGCATTCAACAATATAAAGCCGTTGGGTTGTAACATGCGAGTTTACGGACATTTACGGAGATTCTTTTGGTAAGAAGAACTGCGATCGGAGATAATCATGTTTTTTTCTTTTGCGCGCAAAATGTGCTAATAATCGCATCCAAAGGGGACCTCAAATCTTCTTGGCTAAATCCCCTCATAACTAGTTTCCTACAGCATGTAATCCCCCTGATATCAAATGCCTTCAGAGAAAAAGCAAAATTATATTTTGGAAGGAATACCGAAAATTGGGTTGTTTACTTTGCGCGATGTGTCAATCATTCCATAGATGTTGAATTTGGTCGGTGGTTTTCCAGTTTGCGATCTTGCGATCAAGGAACTTCTGCCGGCACAGTAGTTCGAAGGTTTAATCGTTAGCGCACGTAAATCCAATCCCCTTGTTCTACAAAAAAATATTAGCGAGGATTATGTTATCAGAAACGAAAACATCGACAAGAACAACTCTCGAATTTCAACTTTATTATTTGCTACCAAAAAAAAAGAAAAAATTACCAAAATAGTAAATCTACCTGACCTAACAAAAAAGTGTTAACGCTTGCTGCAATAGCCGCGAAGCGATGGGAATCAGAAAAACTCTAGCGGCTTACCTTGCAACATTGGGCGTTTTCCATTTACCAAAAAATTCCGGAAATTTCGATGGGAAATGACCATCGGTGAAGAACGTGTTCCATTTGACAAACGTTCCATTCATTCCCAGGCTCCACACTTTCCCACTAAACTTCAAAATGGCAACAACGATGTCTATAACTTGCGATCAGGCGTAACTACCGATTTCGATCGTTACAAAAAGTTTGAAAATTCCCACGCCAAACCGTCGCGTGCGTCGGCCCGGCACTTCGGCTTTGTAATTTATTTCAAAATCCTTCAAACCTGTATTCTTCGCTATTATAGCACACACTGTAAACAAATAGGAAGGAAAAGCAATTGTTTACTTGTAAAGAGACTGAATGTTAAAACAAAACGAAAATAATTTGTTCCGTGACAGATAGGAAACCGTTCGTTGCCTGTGGTTTCTGTGGTTTGAAGATCTCGCCTGTGATTGGTTACAACTCAATTAACATTCCAGACATATTTTAGGTGTTCACGGCAATACAATCACTTTAAAAGAGAGGAAAAAAGAATTGTCAAATGTTTTGAAGTCAACTCATGACAGTGGCCCCTTAAAGAAACATTGAAATTATGAGAGGGCAGAGGTGAACTTGTTCACCGCCACTCTCATTGTTGCTTCTTGGCGTCTGTCTTCACAAAATAGAAATACATTGCCACACTCGGTGTACCCTGGCTCCAGAGGCCCGTTGAAAAAAATAAATATCCCTGCAAAGCCAAAATAGAACGCGAGAGACGGGCCTCTGGTCGCACGAGCAGAGATATTCATTTCCACAGGACAGAATTTGTCCTAGTCCGCTGATTGGGTCTTCAAATAAACAACAACTATGATTGGCTTAGAAAAAGCGTGGTTTCCCAGCCGACAAACCGGTTTCGATGTTGATTAGAAAGCAAGTGAAAGCATCGATATGGCGGCTGCTATCGACGATCGTGGATTCTTTTGTGCGTTTCGAAATGCTGTTCAGGTCGCTTTGGAGTCTAAATTTTCCGATATTGTTGCATTAAAACCAGTGCAAGAAGAAGCGTTGTTGGCTTTCCTGAAACGGAAGGATGTGTTGGCCGTTTTACCGACGAGTTGTGGAAAATCCTTGATCTTTCAACTTGTTCCAGCAATTTGTGCCAACCTACATGATCAAGGCTTTGACTACCCAAAGAATGCAGTTCTTTTGGTGATCTGTCCACTCACTGCCCTTATTGACTCACATGTTCAAGAGCTTGCCGATCGCGGAATTGCAGCCTGCTCTCTTGGTGATGACAGCGAAGATGCATCACCTTGTTTACAAACGGGAAATCCCAGAACAGCGGATAATCGCGCCGCAATGTTTTGCTTCTTCGCATTTTCGCCTTGAAATAAGTTAAGCTTCCCGTAGCCATAAATGATCAAACTTATGTTGCAAACTCTACAAAAATCGTCGACGGATGTGCGAACAATTTTTACCGGAGTCACAACCTTCCTCGACATTTTTCCACATACAGAGAAGTTTTTCACGGTTCGCTACACGTGCGATTATTTTTAGCGATCGATTCGCTTCACGTGCGATTGTTTTTAGCGATCGGATGTCAGAAATGTCAAAAATGATAACAGCCAGACACGGTCTCCCCGCCCATCGAAAACCGGTTTGGTGGGATATCAGATACACGAAAACCGCACGGAAATGAGGTTCAGCATTCGTGCGACCAGAGGCTATTTTTTTCCTCTCGGCGCTTCGCGCCTCGTTGATGAGAATTCCCTCCTTCAAACGAAAAAAATAACCTCTGGCACCCAGGGTACACTCGGTGTGGGTATATATTTAACAAGCCACATGAAACCCCACTACAATGCCATGTTGCTTGTCCCCAGAGAAATCCCTTCAACTCCCTCCAACGCAATACACAGCAGGGCCCAGTTGTTCAAAGCATGATTAAGCTATGTAATCACAGGTTTACGGAAGCCCAGGGGGCCAGTGGCCCCCCTGGGCTTCCGTACAGGTTGGAGCAAACTTTGAGTACAGTCTACATTGTAAATACTGGTAATGTTCAACAAAAACATTTCAAAAAGACTTTCATCCTTAAGTTTTGATTGGAATTTAACTTTACTTTAAGTGTACAATTTGACTTACAAAACTTTCTCAACGAGTGAGATTAAGACTTCAGTTAACTCTTAATCCTGGGTTAGCATTAATCGTCTTTCGAACAACCGGGGCCAGGTCCTTAAGTCACCAATGCCTATAATCCTTGGAGAGCTTTGGTGTTCCTTGTTTCCACATCAATGGACTCTACATACATCCTACAAAAAGAATGTATTCAGTACTTGAGTATCTAGACATCAGTTTCAGCATGATTATCTTTTTATGCAAATGTCTGCATTGTAGACCCCAGATATGAAATTTAAAAGTTGTCATTATTAGCCACTGTTGAATGGTCTACCTGAGGCAGCCATTATTAGTGGTCGCCATGCAACGGTGCTTCCTTAGTGTTGTGTCAACCACTAATAATGGCTGTTTGGGAGACTGCACTGTCAGAGTCACTGGTACATAGATGTTATGATGCAAACAAACAAAACTGCCATGTCCATTTCAGTGCAAAAAAAAAAAAAGGCAACTCAAATATATAATCTGCTTGAAGTTATGATCACCCATGATTATTATTTTAGAGGAAGCATTTACTATTATCTAAATAGTTGCCAAAGAACTGATCAAACTCAGCCTTCATGTTAAAAGAAAGGAAATATACACATTTAACTATACAAGCTTCTGCCTCATATCAAAAAGACTACAACTTGTAGTTTGTTCTGTGTGATATGAATGAAGTTCCATTAGATTACAAGTACCGCACATCTTGAATGTGAGGTGCTACATAAAAAACACCTAGTCAAACACTCAAATAAATAAATCTCAAACAGCCAAATGGCCCTGAATTAAGTGAGTAATAATAACAATAACAACAGCAACAACAACAACATTGCAATTAATTCACTTGTGGCTGTGTTTAACAGGATTTACTGTCCAAATTTAGCAACACCCAAATAAAAATATTTCAATACCTGCATCCTGAGAAATATTTCCTGCACAGCAAGAAACAAGGTATACAACATTTTCCTTCATTAATATTCTTTGGAACAAATAGCCATGTTTGCCATCTAACCAACAAGCACAGCATTTGTAGTTGAATTATGAAAGGTTCACTTCTTTGCCATTTTGGATTTGTAGCAGACTTTCTTCAAATTAAGATGCATGCTTATACTTTGTACATGATCATGTAGCCATGCCACTGTCTCAAAACTTACCTCGTCATTTATAAGATTATCAATGGACTCTTGCTTATATCAACTGCAGACTGTATTGAGAAATCTTGCTAACTCTTCATCCATGGTTATCTAAGACAAATAACAAGCTTATTTTCCTCGCGTTAGCAAAATTATGCAACACTTTGATAAGTTGACAGACATTACATACATGAAAACTTTTGAAAATAATTGTTCATTTCTTGTTCGGACGCCATACTAATTCAGTGAAACTTCAAACTATTTAGTTAAGTTGAGACTGAATAATCTTCTTTAGAACGGATGGAGATGGATTACAACGTGAACGCTTCGAAGTTTTGTGCTTGTATTTTGCTACAAAAATCACTCAATAACTCGTTGTGGTTTGCTGTTTCTGCGAAAATTCACTTGAATTGATATATTTCTCTTGGTCTTCGATCGAGGAGCACTGAATGAAGGCATTTAATCGTGATTTTCGGAAAGGTTTACGGGAGCAAAATCACAACCGTTAAGCTACACTGTAACACGTTACATGATCTTACATGCAGCATTCACCACCGTCTCCTTTGTCAGTATTCTTATAAATAAACTGTTAAAGCGAGACAAATCGACTAAAACGAAACACAAGTCTCTAAAACACTTACCTGATAGAGTTTCTTTCGTACTTAAAGATCCAAAAATGAAGATAAATTCACGCCGATTCAGTACAATTTTCAATACCAACCGCCACTGGCGCAAACCTTTGAACGCGAGATCGCTCACATGTTACATCACGTGTTCTAATCATTTTCTTGTAGGGTAGGGAGCGTGACCAGTGATAAGAGAGTGACCTTTTGTGATTACCGTGTACTGCCAATACTTCATCCATTTATCCTTCGATCCGTGGGATTATTTTTCTCGAACTTTCCCTTCTTCTCAAACCTGTATTCCCTAGATACAAGGGAAGGGAAGGAAAGCTTCAGAAGCTTACCGGGGTGGGGAAGGAAGAGATAAACAGCATGACCTTTGGGAAGCCGCTTTTTCCACCGAAAACGATGTATTACAAAAGCTCTTTTGTTTCAGCGAGCCAATTGTGAATTGCAAAAGGGGACGACTATGGCATACCGCTGCAACGTTTTTGTCATGCGAGTGGTCCAAGCTTTCATGTTCTTTATCCCACGAGCCTTTGAACAAAGTTGAAAATAACAACAGTAATGACTCTGTTTAGTTTCAGTTATGCCAGCTCCTAATTAATTAATGACTCTAAACGAGGAGTTATATCCACTCCCTTTGCAGAGGTAAAGTAACTCTATGAAAATAATTCCCCAAATAGAGTTGTTTTAACTCTTCTTGGAGAGTTGCGATCACTCCATAATTACTCCCTAAGGGGAGTTATACTAACCCCTTAAAAATGACTCCACAAAAGGAGTTAATTTAACTCCACAAACGAGTTAATTTAACTCCACAGGGAGTTAACTTTAACTCCAATTCAGAGTTACAATAACTCCCACAGCGTAACTCCAATTTAGGAGTTAAGCTTAAATTTACTCCCCAGTTGAAGAGAAAACTCTTTTGCTGGAGTTAAAATAACTCTTTTTGGAGTTAAAGTAACTCCGAACAAAAATAACTCCACCTTGAGGAGTTAGTTTAACCATGGGCTCCTGGTTTAACCCCACTTCAGGAGTTAAAATAACTCTTTGAAAATTACTGTGTAGCAGAGGCTTCACGAGGCAGAAAATAAGCAGCAAAGCTGTGATTTTAGTTACGCTGAACGCGAGAGAAAAACAACACGCAACGACTAAAATATTTTTTATCACATGCATTTGTGTATATGTTTTCCTTTACCCTTCGACATAACGTTTCGCCTGTTTGAGGAATACAAATTTTTAATCAAATAAAATTCTTGCAACAAACTGCATTAGAAAGAAGTTAAAAGGAAATAAAAAGGCATATTTTCTAAACTAAACTTAACATCACGGACCTTATTGTTTTCAAAAAGAGAATTTTATTTTATCTCTGTACCTATTCAACCGATTTATATTAACAACGCTGCTTCAAACTTTACATCTTTAATATACAGATTCAACCAATGCTTTTGTAGCTATTTCCATTTCCATTTATTTGCCATTAACCACATAAAAATACAAAATTTAAAAATACAACACACAAGAAATTTATAATAACTTAAACTTAAGACAATAGACTACTTATGTTTAAGGTGGTAATGACAAGAAAGCCTATATAGAAGCCGGGGGCTTATGAACTATAGGCTTCCTGACAATATAGGATACATCATACGAATTGCGGGGACAGCATGAAATATGAAATGTATTATTTTAAAAAGAAAAGAAAAAAAAAAAGAAAAAGAAGAAGTAAGTAGCTCAACAATGAGTATATTTGCCTAAGAAAGAAGGAATTTTTAAGTCTTTTCCCAAACAAACGGATGCTTTCACTGTTTTGAATGTCATGACTTAACGAGTTGAAAAACTTAGGTCCTTGAAACCGAATTGAAAAGTTTCGAATATTAGTTCGGCAGGGAGGTATGTAAAAAAGGTTGCAATTTCTAGTATAATGCGAATGTAACTGGCTTGCGAGAGTAAACATATCACGAAAATAATTAGGAAGTAAACCTCTTTTGAATAGATACATGAATTTACCTATCTGGTATAAATAAATGTCAGAGAATTTCAAAATCTCCTTTTCTTTGAAAAGAACATCAGTGTGGGAATCGAAAGGAACTTTAGATATTATTCTTATTATCTTCTTTTGCAGAAGAATAACGCGATTTAAATTACTCTGATATGTCGATCCCCAAACTGAAACACAATATATTAAGTAAGGGTAAACTAGACTATAGTACAAACAGTGTAAGGAAGTTTTGGGAAGGCAAAAACTTGACTTATGAATAATGCCTATAGATTTTGATATTTTTCTAGAGACACTAAGAATGTGAGGCTTCCATGACAAATGCTCATCAAGGATAACACCTAAAAATACTGTTTCTTTCACACAATCAATCTTATTGTTGTCAATTTGAATAGATAGATCAAGTGTTTGCCTCCTTTTGCGTGGTCTAAAAACCATAAAATTCGATTTTTTAAAGTTAATTGACAGCTTATTAGCTCGACACCACTGTGTTAATTTACACATTTCAGAATTTATGGTTTCGGAAAGTAAATTAAAATCTTTGTGAGAAAAAAATATGTTAGTGTCATCAGCAAAAAGAATAAAGTCCACCACCTTTGACACATTACACAGATCATTTATATAGAGCAGAAAGAGGAGGGGGCCTAGTATAGAGCCCTGAGGCACCCCACACTTTATTTGGCAAGAATCCGAACAAATACCATTAAATTCTACATATTGTTGTCTATCGCTTAGATAGCTTTCAAACCATCTAAGTGCAGTGCCTCGAACACCATAATGCTCTAGTTTCGAAATTAAAATTTGATGATCAACGGTGTCAAAGGCTTTAGACAAGTCTATAAAAATACCAACTGTATATTCCTTATTTTCAATAGCGGAAGAGATTTTGTCATACAAACAAGCTAGAGCATAAGCAGTGGAGTGATGTTTGCGAAAACCATACTGATTATCAGAGAGAATTTTATAGACATTAAGAAACCTTAAAAGACGATTATACATGACTCTCTCTAGAATTTTAGAGAATGCAGGTAAAACAGACACGGGTCTGTAATTTGTAAATATATCCTGTTCACCAGATTTAAATAAAGGAATAACTCGAGCAATTTTTAATTGATTTGGCACAATACCAGAGGTGATGGATAAGTTAATCAAGCTAGTAATAGGGGAGATTATTATATCAATAGTATCTTTAATTAAGTTCATAGAAATATTGTCATGACCTACAGCATTACCTGAACGACAAGTGCGACATATTTCAATAATTTCTTCCTCATTTGCAACTTCAAGAAATATTGAATTGACTAGTCTGGGGGGTAAAAAAGAACTATGCGACTTTTCTGATGCAGGAATTTTGCTAGCTAAATTAGGGCCAATGTTAGTAAAATATTTACAAAAAAGATTAGCTATTTCCTTTGGATCGGAAATTTCACGAGAATCTGCCCTAAATACGGATGGTAGACCACGCTTACCTTTATTTCTATTAAGAATTTCATTGAGAACTTTCCAAATGGCCTTAACATTTGATTTTAGTTTCTCAATTTGTTTTTCATAATATAAACGCTTAGCAACTCGAAGAGAATGGGTGAGTTTGTTTTTGTAAGACTTGTATACATTTTCATTAGAAGAGTTAGGGTTATTAAGAAAACACTTATACAACATATTTTTCTTCTTAACGGAATTAGCAAGACCTTTAGTAAACCAAGGCTTACGAGAATTGAACCGCTTCACTTTCTTTTTTTTGAGTGGAAAACACCGATCATAAATTGAAACAAACTTTTCAATAAAGATTTTATAAGCGCAAGATGGATCATCTAAACCAGGTATTTCAGCCCAGTTTATCCTACCTAAGTCATCTTTAAATGCACTTAGATTATGCGCATTTTTTTTACGAAAGATTACGTATTTGTCCTTGTCACTGGTGCTATTATTATTCAAAACAAGTGAAAAAATCGGTAAATGGTCAGATATATCATTGAGAAAAAGACCACTTATTGAAGGACAAAGTGGATCGTTCGTGAAAATGTTATCTATCAGTGAAGCTTTGTTCGCCGTAATTCTAGTGGGACGTGTAATGAGTGGGAAAAGCATCCTAGAGTACAACAAATCCAAGAAGTCACTTGTCGCTTTATGGCAATGGTGATTAATTAGATTTAAATTCCAGTCACCCATTAAAAATACAAGCTTATTTTCTTTGGTAATTTTTCCCAGTACTAGGTCCAAATCAGACAGAAATTCATTTAACAGTGAGTCGGGTGGTCGATAAATAATGCCGACAATTACATTCTTTTCTTTTGTCCTATTAATTTCAACAAACAAAGATTCAGCACTTCCGTCGACAGGGAACGCTAGATCAGGACGTTGTTTGTAATTCAAATGCTCACCAATGTAAAGGCCAACACCTCCACCAACGCGAGTGACTCTGGGTTTATGCAAAAAATTGTAACCCGCGATGTCGCAAAAATGATAACATTCATCAAGCCAAGTCTCAGAAATCCCAACAATAGGAAGTTTCAATCGAAGTTGGCCTAGAAAATTTGAAAGCTTATCAAATTTATTAGATATACTACGAATGTTCATATGGAGGAAAGAAAGGCCTGATTCAAGGCTACTGCAGTTTAAGTTTAGGCGACTTTGCTCTTCGGCTAACATGTTGTTAAAACTATCTTCGGTATAGTACTCACAGCTACTGTGTTCTAAATAAAAATTTATGTCTGGATCATTGTCTTTACAAAGACTAAAATTTTTATAGGACTCACATAGCAAAGGATTAAACTTTAACTGAGCTAATCTATCAGGATCAAAATTAATAGTACCGCCATTCATGAATTCAAACAGAGTTAGCCGAAATTGATCATCGTCTAAATTATAAAATGGTAAGGATGATAAACTATTCACTTGCATGTTTATCACGAATAACTAAGCGATCGAGGACAAAATATGCAATCTTACCCGCCTGTTTGGCAGCTTTAAGTTTAGGAATTTGACACTCTCTTTTCTGTAGAGTTGCCGGCGATAGATCTTCGCTGATATAAAGATCGGTAGGCTTCTCCCGCCTAGCTTTGCGCAAAACCTGCTCCCTCTGTTTCCAATCTCTTAATCTGCACACGATGGTTCTCGGTTGATTCCGGTTTGCTTGCCCCGACTTGGTTATCCGCCTTTCCACCCGGTGAGCCCTTTCGATGTCAACTTCAAGGTCCAGGTTATCCTTGATCGCTCGCTTAACCTTAGCTTCTGCGTCTTCCCAAGTTTCATTGTCAGATTCCGGGATTCCATTCACACGGATGTTATTTCTCCGACTTTGATTTTCGAGATACTCCATCTTTTGAGAATGAGATGCAAGGTCCTTGCTAATTTTATCAAGTTCTTTAATACAATTTATGACGTCGTTCTATAATTCGACACTGAAAGAATCAAGAAGATCTTAACTCACCCATTCCAGCTAATTCGGCTTACAAGTTTAATATTTTCTTGCTTTATACAGAGGTTATTTTCCTTGACCACCAACGCCGCCTTGCACTGAATAATTTTCCATTCCATTTCCTTTTAACAATATCGTAAGAGGTTGTTTTTGTTCAAAACTATACCTTTATCTTAGACTATGACAAGATAAGAAGGTTTGATTAATACAATTTATGACGTCGTTCTTTCCGTGAATCAGAAAACAATCTAAACGCTTCGAGGTCGTGCACATCTTCGCTTCGCATTTTCCCGCGCATCGTCATTTTCGCGCGCGTTTGCTTGTGGATAACCGGTCTGACTGGTTTATTCTGAGTTTAATCGAGGGATAGTCAATCGAAGGATAAATCTGCTTTGAGGAACGCCTTTTTATTCCCTAATTAGTTATCCACAGATTAAGAAATTTAATCTTGAATTAACCCTTAATCGAGGGATAGTTTAATCGGCTTTCCAGGAACCGGGGCCAGATGTTTCCATCGTGCCCTGGCTCCTACATACTAAGCCACTGCAATTGTGAGTGGTACATTTTACTGAATAACTCAAGTACGGGAGATCACACACTTCTGAGACTTTCACAGGTAGTGTATTTACCATTTTTGCATAATATCTCAATTTCTTGACGTTATTTTTTAACCGAGATAAGCGATTATATTTTTTACTTGCCTGAAATCCAACTATAGAACCTTACTCTCTTTTTTACAGCAATGTGACGTATTTGCAAACAGTTTCACCCTACTGATAGCCTGCATACAGGGTCTTCATTTGGAAAACTAAGATTTTTTGCCTCGTCTAATGGCGGTCAAAGCTACAAGATTGGAGCAAACTCGCCCCAATCCCTTAGCTTTTGACCGCGCACCGTTCGAATGCAAAATCGAGGCAAAAAAACCGCTCTGAAGTAATTTCCCAAATGAAGAGCCTGTATGCAGGCTACCCTACTGAATATTTTTTCTCCTCACATTTCACCGAGATTCCAGTAACGTTTATGCCAAAAAATCCTCCATTCTGTAATGGTCTTTAGTGCAAGCTAGCGGACCTATATGAGGAAACCAAACTCCTGGGATCAAAAGCAGTCAAAAGCCACTAATCATTCATTGTTTTTTATGGGTCATCGTTTTCTAGGTAGTCGGTTTGTTATGCCGTCGCTTTTTGGGCCGTCGTTTTCTAGACACCCATAACACAAGCAGTGTTGACTGTACTTGAAAAATGCGTTGTATTAGAGAGGGCAGTGCTACTATTTGCCCATGATGAACATGACGCAATACTATTTTTATCTCATTAGGGTTCGACTCCTGCTATCGGCACCATTTTTTGCGTTTCTCTTTTTCTTCTTCTTTTTGAAATAGTTTTTACAAGTGTTATAATTATTGTTATGAATGGTTGAGCTGGAAAGCAATTTTGCAATTTTAAAGGGATTACATGGACATTAAACTTCTATTCTGGACGACCCCGTCTTCAATATCATACGTCTTAAAAAGGGGTGTAAGGGTATGAGGGAAAACTACAAAGGACCAATATAAACTGACAACGTCAAAATTTAATTGCGATATATATTATCGTCCATATGTATGTTGCGAAATTACAACGAAAAGACGACGTGACACATCTGGACAGCAGAAGCCGTTTTCACCTCACACGCCTAAAGGACCGGGCAGACGGCTTCAACACATCAACATTTGATTCAACAATTCTTCACGAGAGCTACGTATTCAAACTATGGACACGTCTTTGAGAGACCGATTAGTGCGCAAACGCGTACCTAACAATGTTGAAAGCGGGTGGCAAACGGCTTCAACATTCGCAATAACAAAAGAAATGTCGAATGGATGTTGAAGAAACGTTTAAACGCTTTTAAACTCATTCAACATCAATTCAACTTCCATTCAACACGTTTCAACCCGGTTGAAAGGGGATGGCAAACGGTTTCGACATTGCTGTTAAAGGAGCTCGGTCACGATATTTTGGGTCATTATTAGAAACAAAAAATCATTTAAATAATGGGAAACGGTGAAATAACAATTTTTCAGAGAAGATAAGCACCATAGAGACAAGACTAAATACAAATATGGCGAGGATGGTGACGGATGGAGAAGATTGAAACGGATAACAAATGACCTTTTTGAAAACTTGAGGCTAAACTTTTGAAAATCCAAAGACTGTAACGTAGCTCCTTTAAATAAAATCGATTGGATGTAGAAGTAAATGTTGAAGCCGTTTGCACGGCCCTTAAGCGTTTTCTTCAGTCATGCTAAACTATAAGGCCTTTTGTTGTGAGAAAAAAAGGGTCTCTGCCGCGCTATTTTTTCGTTAACCTTTTGGCTCCTGAACATTTTGCCAAAAAACACCCTTTAAAGCTTATCGAGCCGTTTTCTGGTCAGAATCTAGCCGAAAAGAACCAAAACGGCCTAAAACTCTGTTTCCTGGTAGAGCTCCTGGCGTCCTTCTGTTCCTGATGCTTAATTTGAGCTTTCAAAGTTCGGGCATGCGCAAAAAGCAAAATTTCGAGTTTTTGGGTTGAAAAGTTTCACCGCCCCCTCGCCTTCTACCTTTCGCATCCTCTCCTTCCCTTTTCTTTTGCTTTTCTTGCCTCACTTTCTTTCTCTCTTGCTGGACATTTTCTGGGCTTCCTTTCGGTGGGAAAAGATTTGGGGAAAACTTTTAGGATCAAAGTATTAGGTGGAAGGAAGTGCAGGTGGGTAGGGGAACGAGATTTTCACTCAAATTTTCGGGTCAACGTCACTTGGTTTTTTGTGTTTTCTCCGGCCTCTTTGACGGAATCGTGCTCATTTGGGTATGGTTTGAAAGATCTCTTCTCCCTACACATGTTACATGGTAAAGTTGTCTGCGAGCGTTAAAACTGATGACGTCACAAGTGGTACAAAGGACGTGGTTCTGCACGGCCGGTTTTGGCCGGTGTAGGAGTCAAAGGGTTAAGGTCTAGCACAATTTCGCAAGGTACCAGTATCAAAGAAATTCTTTTAAATAATAAAACTCTCCCTCTCTATTCGTTATAAAATTTTAAGTGACATTTCTGCCTTTTTGAGCTCACCGTTTTCGTTGAGTGTATGGCCCAACATACGCACATCCTTTATGAAAGCCATGCACGTACGTGAAGCCAGAGACCATATTCTTTTATAGCACTCTTTGTACTGAGATAACCCGTTCCAAAACTGGTGTGTAGTACCAGTTTCAAACAGGGTGTTGAGTTTCGCCATTGTACATTTTAGAGCTTAAACTGTATAGTAAGGAATAAGTCCGTTGGTTGAGTACAAATGAAATCATTGTCAAATATTTGCATATTTCGGTCTACCTACATTAGATTTTGGATACAATCTATGGGAGGCTGCATTAGCAGAGATAAACAAAGGAATAGCATGAGACCTATTACAAGCAAAGAACATTAGCCGAAGAGCTTGTTCTTGTAACCTGCGTAGCAGATGCCAGGGCTGGAGTAATAGTGGCGAGCGAAACGTGGAAGTTGCAAAGGCGAACCCACTGCTCTCCGGTATACGGTACATGAAAAGGTAAGTCAGTAGAAAAGCACAAGTTTAATCATATTTACAGATGATGGCAATAAAAGTTCAAATTCTTCCGAAAACACGCAATATCACCTTCAGTCTGAAATATACTATTCACAGTTAAGAATTCTAAGAAAACTGTACAAAATACACTTCATGGAAGCGAGGAATTTATATACATATCATACACAGTCTCAAGGTCGGCCATGATCGCTCAAGAAGGTGGAAACATCAATGATACTGTTACGTAGAGTGGCATGCGCACATCCTCAACTGTAACAACCTAAAGAAACATAAATAAAGCACGAATTAACCTCATTCATTCTGCCCCGGAGGGGGGAGGGGGGGAGAAGAATCCACGCAGAAATTAAACAATCAGAAGTTCTATTTCATAATCTGTCTGAAAGCAAAAACCACCAAACAGCTGACTCCGTTTCCCAAATAATTATCAGGCAACATTAATATGCCGTCCTGATTCCCGAGGGGAGACTTGACTTCTATTTTCGTTTCCCGTTTTTTATTTGTCTTTGGCCTAAATAGCCCATAACCTTTAATTGTGAGAAATGTTTTCTGTTCTCAACACCCCTAACTATGGAATTGGACACTCCTTTTTCCTTTGATATTTTGGCTACATAATACCTCAACCACGGTGGCCATTAGTTGGAATATGGCTAAAAGGAGCCCCGCAAACCGCTACAATTGCCCAGACTTGCAATAAACTTAACTGGATTTCAATTCTTACCTCTGATTGTCTTGTTTTCCCTGATAACCCAAAACTCTGGCAAAGAATTCCTGAGGACAAAATATCAAAATCAGAGAAAGACAAAGGAAACAAAACGAGCAAAGAGAATGTCGTTGAATTGACTATTTCTTTGTAGTTTGCAATGGGATTCAAATATTTTGGTTCTGTATATATCCAAGTTCAAGTTCAAGTTTTCTTTGAGCACTATTTAGAGGATAATACAAAGAAAGGAGATATCGAATCAAAAAAAAAAAAAAAAAAAAGAAAGAAAGAAAATATATGTACATAGGAAAGGTCCTCCTCAGGTGTGGCAACTTGAAATCTATTCAGCAGGACTTATCTGTGATGCTGTTTATGACGCTGTAAAAACTTACTCTAAAGCCGCTGTTACACGTTGAAACTTTAAGCTGAAACTTGTGTTCAGTTCAACGGCGATGAAAGACCAAGCGAGACCAGTTTCACGGTGAGTTTATTTAGCCCCTAGACACCTTTAAATGGTAATGCTTTAGCTTTTTTTCCCGCTTTTTACAGATCTAAATTCCTTTAAAAAATGTAATGCTAATTGTAAGAAAAGGTGTAAATAATAAATATTGTTGTTGTTGTTGTTGTTGAAACTCTTGTTTTTATCACCACTGCGATGGTTGCGACCGTTGCAGAAGTAGAAAGCGGTTCTACTTTTCGTGAAACTTGTCTCGCAACGAGTTCGAATAAGTTTCACGAAACCGACCATGTTACACGGTGCAACGCCTGCTGAAACTTGTTTCGCAGCGCCGTTGCACACAAGTTTCAGCTAAAAGTTTCAACGTGTAACTGAAAAGGCCATACAGTAAAGATTATTATGTGCTTTCATTTTGAAAGTATCTTAAAATATTTTAGATGTTTCTACCGCTGGGATCTACACTTTCAAATCTTCTGTTTGGCTCCCTGTGCCTTACACATAATGAAACCATAGACGGTATAAGCAGCAAAGTGAAGTCTGTTTTAAATCTGGTTTAAATGTGTTGGAACTGCATTCGCTCTTTCAGAGATCAAAGTTCATCGTGGAAGAAGTGAATGCAGATACAACAGACTTTGGATTTCGTCACTGTAACAAAAAAGTGAAAGAGTCAACGTTAAATCTCTATATGGCTCACCTGTTGAAAACATTTTATTCAAACCGCAATCCGACCACTGAACCCGAATGCAATACCGTACCTGCAAACAGATGGAATTGCCAATGGTAAAACCTTTTCAGCCTTTGCCAAGGAATGCCCTTTGGATGACTACCGAAATTTACATCAAGAAAACAAGAAAGGAATAGACCGGTAACAGGACCAGCCAAAACTTTAAGGCGAACCAATAACTCCAGCTTCCCCGCCCCTCCCCCCCCCCACCCAACCCCAACTCCCTCCCCCTCAAACGAGACTCAATGAGTGATTTCTTGAACCTTCCTAAGGACGGCCTCCATTGGCTCTTAAAACAAGAACACGTCACAACCCATCCTTGGAGACCTGGGGGTAGATATTGAGGTTGGAGGCGAAATCCTGAAGAGTGACAGTTCACAAGACAAGCAGAGAGAGTCCAAGGGATTATTTCTCCAAATGGGTTCTGGAACTAGTCTGTGCAGAAAAAAAGGCTCTTTCCGCCCGTTTTGTAAACCCATTTTCACCTCCAATCTCAATACCTGCACCTCCTGCCAGCCCTAAAATCAATAGAGGAAGTGCCTTCAAACATCGGACGACTTGAGGTACTCGAGAGGCAAAAATTGTTGTTCATATATAAGTTAAAAGCGTAACCCTTACCTCTCTATCGTGACGCATGGAGAATGTGTGACGTTCACAAGCTCTAAAGGATAGCACTGGATCATTCGGCTTCAATCTCTGCGGGTATAAGTGTAATACAGTATCATTAAATAGAGAGAGCCTGTGATTGGAGAATGAAACAATAAACGATACAACACAAACAATACCTCTACAGAGCAGCCCTGATAACAGAAGAAGCTACAGATCATAGAGACCAATATAGGTAAAATATAGGTCTGGGAGAAGTACAGGATTAAACATTAAATATGTTTTGCTTGAAGGTATTTACTTCACCATCATTCCTAACAACAACGAGCTGAATGAGACAATTTATGGGAATGGCAAACCAGCCAATGCATTTTCACGATCTTTGCCATTTCATTTAATTTCATTTCACACCATTTCACGTTCACGCAGAGGCGAACGGGAAAGAAATGTCCAAAAACGTGTAGAACACATGCTCACGGTGATACTGCTTTCTTTACAATGTTCTTTTTTCTTGTTTCTTTCGCTTTCGTGGCTTCAAAACGTTCATTATAGGTAATGAAATATTTAGTCATACGCCTGCCACAGTCGAACTGGTTTGCCATAACTATGGAACCAACGTTATTATCGCCTTGCTTGGTAACCTGCTTGGTAACCAGTACTCACGCGAAACGTCAAAAGATATCCACAAAAACTCGTTTAACGAGCGACCGACAATAGAGAACAAAACAGCGGTACCACGGTTGAACCTGACGGCAGGTTAAGCTTAGGTTGCCTGCGTCTCCTCAAAAATTCAAAACATGCATGGCTCGACCATTCACCAACTCGTGTGTGACGTCACACAGCTCTAGCCTTCACGCAGGCGATAGAAAGGCCAAGGGAAGAGATAAATTAGCTCCGTGCTCTCCCTAAGTGCTCCGCGCTCATTCGATTCTTCTATTTCTTAATCTTCCTTGCCCCTGGCACGCAGTTGGTCTCCCTGAAATGTAACATGGTGGTTACTACTAATCACAAACCTGGAGATAGAATGAGTATTTTGAATCAATGTCGTCCCTGGCTGCTTTGACTTCAAAATGAAATCCGTGGAGAGACATGATTTCAGAGTGGTACTTCAAGTGCTAAGGGAAGAGAAAAGGAATCAATAGTCAGGGGACAAAAACAGGTTCATGGAAATAAACACTTCCCCTAATTCGTTTGTTTTATGGTTTTACAGGGGGCCCACGCAATCCGTTTGTGCAACCGTTTGGATCAATGCTAAAGAAAAGTTAAATTACCTTACCTTTGATGTAATGTCGTCCTTTTACCTCAGAAGTGATATTTAAAGTGCTACTACGATCAAAAAATCACTCGTCTTTTTTCTTCAAATTTCGAAAGTGTGTTTGCTTAACAACCGACTCGCGAATTTTCAAACTTTAATTTGAAGTCAGTTTTTTATTTTGACTGAAATATTCTATTTAGTGATCCGCCATTACTAACTTCAAATCTTGAGAGAACTGGATCGAGGACCAAATGACGTAGAAAGCTCACAAGAGTAAGAATGCAGTGTGTGTAAACCCGGCTGATTTAGTATGCAGCACGGGAATTTTGAGCTTTCAGACTCTCAAACTCGTGTTTTGCATACTTAATAAGCTGCATTCACACACTGCAATTTTAAACCAGTGAGTAAATGGCGTCATTTTATCCTGGATCCAGCTCTCCGAGGCCTAATCGGTCAGTTATGAACGTGAGTAATGGCGGACCATTAAATTAAAAAGTTGCACTCGAAGTAAACAGTCTTCTGCTTGAAATTAAAGCTAAAATTTCGCGAGTCGTGTGTTAAGCAAACACACTTTCGAAATTTGACGAAAAAAGACAAGCGATTTTCTGATCGTAGTAGCGCATTAAGCGACTTTGAAGGGTTTTACAGTTACTGTCTTAGAGACACAATCAAAGGCGAGCTCAAGACCCTTCAAAATCGCTCAAAACATCACTTCTGAGGCAAAAGGACATTTTTGAGCAACCGTTTGAATCGATTTCAGATCCACTAACCTCCTCTAGAATGAAACCCTTGCGTATTGCACCGTATTCAAATCTCGTCATTAAGGACATGTCGCCTCCACCTTGAAGCTACACGTAAGACAAGGAAGAAACAAAAACAAGCATTTATCAATATGCGACATTTGGATCGGTCTTCAAATTGACACAGAAAGTCCCAGATTAGAAATCGTACGACAGAAAATACATCAAATGTATCAGTGACGAGGCCGGCAGAGATTGTTGTGAGGCAGCTGTCATTTGTAGCAGTGCTCATACCTCGTCTTACCATCTCTACTTCCTGGAATAAGCACTTTTTTTTCTTACAAAGGACTAGGAGGAATGCTTTATGTCAATTAAAGCAACCATCCTTGTCAATCACGACCGAAGAGAAGGGCAAAAATACAATAATTAGAAAGTGCACGAAATATAACCTACAAACCACAGATAAGAGCTGGAAAGGCGCACAGCCAAGACAGCTTTTTTTTTAATATCGTTCTTCCTAATTTCTGAGAACGGACAAGTGACCTGTAACGGATCGAACGAAGGCAAAACCCAAACCAAACACAAATTACTTTCGGCTGTACGTGTACAAATGAAACAAATTCTAGGCTTCAAACAAAAGCTTGCAGATGACCTACCGCGTGATAGTGTTGAGCGTACACACGAAGCAACCACGATTGAGGGACAAGATTCATCTTTTGTAGTTCATCTAGCTGTGAACCTAAAAGGGAACACCAAGCCATCTTTCAACTGCAACTAAACGTTTACTTCCTTCACGAGTCTGTTTAGCAGATTGGAGGTGTCAGCTGTGGGAAGTTAAAAATGTACTAACCGCCGACCGGTTAGCTCAGTGGTAGAGCACCGGACTAGCGTGCGGGAGGTTGGTGGTTCAAACCCCGGTCGGACCGACACTCAGGGTCTTTAAATAATTGAGGAAAAAGTGCTGCCTTTGTAATAACATCTGCAAATGGTTAGACTTTCTAGTCTTCTCGGATAAGGACGATAAACCGTAGGTCCCGTCTCACAACTCTTCATAATTGATTCTGTGGGACCCACACACTGTTCGAAAAGAGTAGGGGACGTAGTTCCCGGTGTGATGGTCTCTCTCTCTCTTTGATGATTAAATGCTCGGAGATATTAGCTGCACAAGCTACTCTAAAATCCGAGGGTAAATAATGTGATGTATGTATGTATGTATGTATGTACTGCTTGTGTATGTAAACTGAACCATGAGTAATCACCCGCTTCATAGAGGTACCTGCTTTGTTAAGGTACATATAGGTGAATGCAGTGATTGTACGTGACTGGGATCAAGGTTGAGTGTCCACTTGTAGTGATGTCCATTTGCGGGAGGCGTCTGTTAACAGACTGACTTTCAATCACAGAAGCCTTATTTAATTCTTAACAAAGACTTGAGTAAAAGATTAGGACTGCCTTGTTCTGGCAGGCAAACTAAATAACAGGTAAAATGTCACACTGAGGACTCAAAACCAAACTGAGCTTTAAAATGAGTTAATAGTACATGGATCTACAATTATGAGGTCAGTAAACCAGTGCAAATAAGAAACTTCAGCTATGAAGACTCAATCCTTGTTTATCCCCCACCGCCCACACCACACCCATCAACATTACGTCACTCCGTGATTGGCTAGAAAAAGTCGCGCCACTTTCTCAACCAATGAGAGGCAAAGCTAAAACCAATCGCTTTCCTGCATTTTAATTCCCGCGCTTGGCGCCGTTTTCAGCTAAATGCTTCTAATTCTGATTGGTTCATAGCGTCGTTTGTATCTATAGTGACTATCCACAGCAATTACTTTGCGCTAACTGTGAATGATAGCTAGGTAACCTCCTCCTCCAACCCCACCCCCTCCCCCTTGCCCTGATGATACAATGCATTCTCAACTTACTGTCAGTGATTCCACCAAGTCTGACAGTCCTGAATAAATTCACATATCCATGCCCCTGAAAAGATAACCAAAACTCCACATTACAGATGCAGAATTGGGATAACCGTCGCCTTAACCCTTGCCGAGTGGGTGCTATTTATTTCAACACATTTTGGGCAATAAATAGTCTGGGGCTCTTAATTTCGCCATGTATGGAGTTACTATCAATATTATCTGCTGTTTTGAAGTACTGTAAACTCAGGCTTGAGTGCCACGTGATACACACGAGTGGCTGTTGTTTGTCCGAGCGTGAGAGCGAGTGCAATCGATCGAATGTGGTACGTTTGTCAGTTTTAGAGTGATTTTTCGATCCCCAAGTTGGACAAATAAGGAATGGTATGGATTGATATAAAAATGATACAAAAAACACGTTTTATCATTTTATAAGAAATATTCCATCGTTGATTTTTTCTTTTGTTTTTAGTGGAAAATCTGTGACATCATGTGACGTTCTGCCTATTTGTTGATTACAGGACGATTGCGTAGTATAGTAATTGATGTTTTTGGTCGTGGACTGCGAATTTCCCTTGATGTCATCCGCTGTTTGTGTAACACATCCTTGAACGTTCGAGAACATGTTAAATCGGATTTCATTTCTTTTGTGTATGATCAACGCTTCCGGTGCACGTGTCGTCACATTCTAGGTGGTTAGCCGACTGGCCAGAGGGGCGACAAAAGCACTGGCTTCCAAGGTGATGTGGTTGAAATCAGAACAGGGGTCAAAGATCCTCTGAACCGTGTCACCGCCGTGTGAGCTGCGCCTCCCACGCGCTCGGAAAATGGCTAAACTGCTTTTTTTTTTTTCTAATTTCATTGGTATCATTTGTGAACGTTCTTAGAGTTAAAGATAACAGCAAACATGAAGATCTCTAAAGCCTTGGCCAAACGGACTCGCAAGTAGTCGCAAGTTGCACTTGCGCACAGACTTGCGTTGGTTGGCCAAACGGACTCGCAAGTTTCCTCGCAAGTCGCAAAAAAAAAAAAAAACATTTGAAGTCTGCATATCCTGTATTTCATTGGCTAATAGGTTACTATATAACAACGAATAGACGTCACTCAACTTGCGTTGACATGGGTTGGGTGGCCAAACGGTGAAAAACTTGCGTCGACTTGCGTGCAAATTTGATCTCGACCAAAGTGAGCGCAAGCCATCGCAAGTCAACGCAAGTGCACGCAAGTTCTGGCCAAACGGATTCGAAAGTAGACGCAAGTTGCAAACTTGGGTCTGCTTGCGAATCCGTTTGGCAAGGGCTTAAAGATGGAAGGAGAAACGAGGTAGGTTTGGATCCTTTTGGATAAAAATAATCACTATTCAAGCCAATTCCCTATCCACACCATTTCACTCGTCCATGCCATTCCTAATTTTTTGCTAGGGATCATTTGCGGACTTGTACAAGCCTCTGAAGGAAACCAGAAGTGAGAGGCGGTTTCATGTCGACGGAGATGCCAAACGTGGCTGGCAAAAAATGCGAGAGAAAACGTTCATGGCAGATACCAAGGCGGGAACTTGCGGTTCGCTGTAAATGTGGAATTTTGGTTTTTGAGCAAAGTTTTGGATTCAAAACTTCACGACAAAAAGGTGTAATTTCTGGAGTTATTCTTCGGCCGAAAAATTAGCATTGTGAGTTTTTTTTTGGCAAACAAGCAATGATATATGCAGTGCCAATCAGGAGTTTTAGTCAATCGTTTAGCTGTAGTAATGAGACACACCTGGTGGTGCAATCCACTTGTTATCATGACTTTGTGATTAAAGCTAAACGAGAAGGAAATCAAAGCAAGAACGGTGTTTTCGTGGTATATTTTTCCTTGGTATGTAACGGGTTAATGCCTTTATGCATTTTTAACTTGAACGGGTTTTCGCTCTGAGATAAATAGAAGCGGAGTACAACGCTTGTTTAGTGAATGTCTGTAAATGGGGATCCTCAGGAAATAACACAGCACGGAATAGCAAATTTGCAGTAAATTAAGGACACCGTGAAGCAGTGCAAAACTTTTTACGTTGTCTTATAAAGACGAGTAAGTTGGTACCCTTACCATGACTTACGGGGCAAAGTAAAACTTGCGTAAAGTCTAAACTTTACGTTGTTGCAAAGGAGCATAAAGTTCCTAAAAGCTCGGCTTTATGGTAGCATTACGGCAGCTTTAAGGAATGATAAATTTGAATTTTCGTGCTGTGTAACTTGTCAGAAACAAGCAACATTTAAAATGAGGGTGATTTTCACAAGAGCTTGTATGCACTTGAGTACCGTCGCATACGCTGGTCCCAAAGGGTACCTTTCTTCTCCCACGTGAAACAAAATTGAATTGGGGCGTGGCAACCTCAAGTTTTTTTAAGAGAAAGAAGAAAGAAACCACACAAAGGCCAGGGCAATAGTCGCTAGAGTTTTGAGTGGTTCCTGCTTGTGCAAAAACGTGCATAATTTCCAGAATCATACAAAGTGCCCACTTTTTGGACCAATATTGAAACAGATAATTTTCTCCATTTTTTCATCACTGACAAGAAAAATCCAAACAATAAACCACCAAAGTAGTCTCTCGTTCTATACACTGCAAACAAACAAACAAACAAACAAATAAAATAGACCTGATGACTTTTTCTCAACTTTCAGGGAGAGAAAGCAAATTCCTGAACTGAAATCGAAAACTCGCATGGCGCGAGTTGTGTAGCCAGTCACATCGCTGCGTTTAATTGAAAGCCAGTAGAGCCATCCTAACAGAATGTCATAAAAGCTGTGACCTTTTCTTTGAATCACTCGGAAACTATGCCTTACCTCTTCTCTCTCTAAGAATGATGTGATCTTTGGTAAACTAAACGGAGAGAGAAAAAAAAGTATTGAGAAATACATAAAGTATTATACTTGGCAGCATTATACAAGCCAAGTATTATGCTGTACAGATTACAAGCTTCACGTTGCAAATTTTCTTTGCCAATTTGAGATAAAATTATTTTATTGTCATTTAAGCCACTTTTCATTTCTATATAGGGAAATATAGGACTCCAAACGTGCATTGTTGGAGGCTCGAACAAGATACTCAGATAAACGAAGTTTTCAGATGAAGTGACTGAGCTTTCGTTTTCGCCGGAGAAAAGGTGGTTGTGACAACAAGGTACTTAGTTGCAGACGTATTAGGGACGGTGCCTACTTATCACCTTTGGAAAATTCGTGGTTACCCCGAATTTCTTTTTGATTCCACTACAGTACATGTAGCTCTGACTAGCCCTTACAGCTTTTTATTACCTCATAAACCAGGTCACTACAGTTCCCCATGAAGGCATCATCTGACAAATGAATAAGGCAGAAAGGTGACCGTAGAATTCTACATGTAAATGAAGTATTCGCCCACAAAGAAAAGAAAACCGACCGCCAGCGCTAGCGCTAAATTCCTCCAGGTTTATGGTCTCTCTAGTCGCTTTTATTGCCAAAGAGTGAGACCCCTCAAAGAGTCCCTTGAGAGACTATTACAAAAATACTGAAAGACAGAACTTGTCTCATGAACTTTAAGATAAAATTCAAGTGCTATCGATAAAATGACGACAGCATACCAACAAAATTCTGAAACAATGCAATTTTTTCCATATACTTAACTTTAAGCAGCAAACACCAACTTAAAAAAGCGTTTTCCATGAAATGACCTTCTCAATCTCAAAATATGTCGGACAAAAAAAATTGTACCTGTTTGTAACACTTTTGGTAATTTTCTTATTAAAAGCGTCCCTACGTTTGAAGACATTAAATTCTACATTTTTGCTCATTCAATTTTTGTGCAAAAATAGATAATTGTTTCCAATTTTGTTAAACATCATTCTTTCTTCTCAGGGTCAATAGCAAACGTTGCCCCTGATTACAGTAGGTGGTCAAAAGAGAGTAAAGACGCAGTGGGAACATACCTGTAAGTTAGGGTGCTGCTGTAAAAAGATCCAATAAGCAAGCAACTTGTACAATGAATACTCGCTCCACGTGAATAGCCTGCGAAATAATAAAATGACTTTTTGTAGCAAGAGACGAGAAAAGTTGCAATTGGCCATGTTCTAAACGAGTAAGGGCCTGGGAAGGAATTCAAACTTCATTGAAAATCAATGGCATTAAACTAAATCGATTCTCGTATGAAAGGACTTCTCAAAATAAGTACTTTCAGCAAGTTTGACTACGTTTGGTCGAAAAGTCGCCAGCTGACATGCATTTAGATCTTTAAAAAATCCCATACAAATGTCTCTATTTCGGAAAGTTTGCCCCTCCAAACTATACAAAGTCTCTAATTTTCACAATTTTCAAAAGCTTTTGTTTCAGCTCCAATACAACTGAACAGGGTCAAAGTTGACAAGGTGACCATTTTTGAGATGCTCTTTCATGCAGTGTGAACAATTTTTTTTCCAATCGATAAATTTTCAAAACTTATTCCCAGGCCCTCACTCGTTTAGAACATGGCCAATTACGTCTGCGGTGCAAACATCCTGCGCAGTCGTTTTTTGAGAAGTGATATTTCACCTCAAAACGACTGCGTGGGAGGCTACTGTGGTACTAGCCTAGAGTGCGAAAATGTGATCCAACGTTAAGTTACCAAATTGGCGTTCTTAGAGAGAGAGTATTGGGTGACAAGGGTCGCTCACGGGAGGTCGAAAACGATAGAAATTTCAAGCCATCAGCTGTAAAAGTGGCCTCGTGGTCGCTTACGAGAGGCTCCGATTATACTGATTTGATTCGGAAAATTTGGGCATTAATTTTGGAAAGGTGGTCGCTTACGGGAGATGGTCGCAAAGGGAGGTTCGACTGCACAGCTTGACTACTACAGTGTACTACGTACATGTAACTCTCCTTCAAGAGATGTAGCACAAATTCATTCCAACCCTCTCTGTGCCCACTGTAACTGAGCGAATTTGTTCAGAAAAGAAAACATTCTTGTATTTTAAATATACAGGAAAACGAATTGCTTTGTTCATGGACGTACAAAAAACTTCATTTTAAAGAGCATGAAAACATGAAAGATAACCAAAGGTAGACCTAACATGCCCTTCTCCACTCCTTCTCTATTCCTAGTCACTGTAAAAAATCTTATACAATATGATAATGTGGAGTACATAAAGTAACCACCAACCACTAATTTCGCCAAGGTAATTAATATATTCCCTGTAATTGGGAACCGTGAAACATTAAGTAAAAAGTGATCACGAGTGCAGACAAAAATACAGAATAAGACACTTTCAAACAGTAATGAACAACTTACTTGGTGGATTTCAAGCACTTTTCTAACAAGTCTTGCGGTAAGTGACTCAAGAATATCTGAACTGAAAGCTAAATATTACAAGTAAGAACTTCAGTTACACATGTAATGATCTATCAGTATATTTGGATCTGGTTGTTCAAAAGCTGATTAATGTTTAAAATCTCCACTTAAAATTGACCAAGGTTTCATCTCATGTGATGAACAAGGCTTCTGAGTCCATGTCAAAACTTACAGCCATAAAACGTCCTTTGGAAACCTCTGTAATTGTTGGCATTAATCTGAGTCCTTTCCCTTCCTAGAAGGAGCACAGGGATACCAGCCACATGACTGTTGGTTTGCATAGCCAACAGAGGCTTTTGCGAGGACTGGTGGAATAGCCCATCAGCCAGCCTCCACCCAACCCAGATATGTATAGAAGAACAGACCACAACACCAGAAACTGGATTTCCTGTTCTTTGCTATCATTGTGTCAGTTCTTTTATGTAAGTTTCAAGTTTGACATTTGGAGGAGACATTAGGGGTGCTTTCCATTGAACAAAAATCACTGGTACAAATTTTCGGAATTTTCACTGGTTGAATGGAACGCATCCAACCTTTGAGGTCACGTGTATTGACATGCTGGAGGCGCTTCGTCCGCTATTATTGGTTTTTCCGCTTGTCCACGTGAGCTCACGCTCTGTAGGGAGATTAAAACCGACATCTATCGCGAATGGAACACGAAAATTTCGATAATTCTGGAAATTCTATCAAAGAGGTTGCGCTCAAAACGTATTCCTAAATTTTCAAATACTTTTCCCAGAACTTTGCCTGTTCCATTCAATTTCGAACCGGAAATCTCAAAAATTTTTGTTGAATGGAAAGCACCCTAGGCCACTGGTTATAATGTCACTGCCCAATGACTTTATCACCTCAACTGCGGCAGAATTGTTGTGCACGCAGCAAACATGGTCTGGTCTAGTCTGGGGTTTGAACCAACAACTGCTAAGCAAGCTGCTGGCCCTCTTAACAATGGAGTTAGGAGGAGTTAAGTTAATAATATTGTCTTTGACCAATTCGGCCCTGATCTTGTAACAGCAACAGAAAAGCCCATGTTTTTAACAACAAACATTCCCTCACAATCATGTATCAAAAATACTTATTTTTGTCAGAGATCAGGAGGTGAAGAGGGCTCTAATGTTACAATGATTGTTTAAAATAATATTAATGTATCTAAAGCAGTATGAAAGAGACCTACTTGTGGAACTAAATTAAGCTCAAGCCACCTCTCGCAAGCTTCCACCACAGAGCTTTGTTTGTACTGAAAAGACACATGATAAGTATACATGTATCTCATCATTATTGATTAAGGTACGATGAGACTGAGTCTTTCTATAGCATTGAAATCACATAAAATTATGAAGAGGATGAGGATAAATTAATATCTACATGTAGGTGGTACATTCTTTCTAAAAATTTCGGTTAATTTATATTTGGCTTTCAAACTATGATGGAAGTACAGGAAAAATAATGGAGCTAGCTGATTTATAAGATGAAATAAAGACTGAACTGAAGACAACAACAAAAACTATATTTCACTTGTAGTTTTCTTTTGTATGTTTGGATAACACCCTCAGTTTTGGCAATAGCCTGCATAGCTGGCAGTTTCATGTTGCTCCCTTCTCCTCACGGCTTCGCTGCTCACTTATGCGCTCCCAAACAAAACCACCAGCTATGCAGGCTATTTTCGCAAATGACTGAATTGTGATATATGTTGTAGTATTCAACCAATCTGAATTTTTCCTTCATTGATGATCATGTTTTTTTTTTAATCAAAGCCTTACAAAAAGAAAACTACAAAAATAATTAATAGTTCTTCTTGGGCCATAATTATTTAAAACATGTACCTTAGAAGCAGAGGCGTGAAATGCACAGACAGACCAGGCAGCAATGGATCTCAGCATAACATCAGTACACCTGCAAAACATTAAATTATGTTACTCTGTGGTTGAGAAATCCCCCCCCCCCCCCCCCCACACACACACACACATACACCAATGAAACAGTTTTTATCATTTGCAATGAGCTGAGTGCAGTACAAAGCTGAAATTGAAAATTCTAAGAATAATTTGAAAAGAATTTCTCACTGAGAAAATTGACAACCATTGAAAATACCATGATCACTGACATATCACTCCAAATTACTTGTGCAGTACGTATATAGATTTCCAATTTTAGGAAAATTTGCAAGATTTGGTGGCTTTTGACCTTGCAAACTCGGAAATTATAAAGTAGCATTCAATACACATGGAATGAATCAGCAGTTGGACTGTGGAAAGTCTAAATGGGTAAACTGAGTGAATTATCATACAATGTATATAATTATTTCCTTACAATATTTCCAAAGCTGAAAATCCTAAGAAACTTGCAGCAGCCAGTACGCCAACAGCATCTGCTTCACTAACGTTCATTTCACTTTCATTCTCATACAGTGCCGCAAGGGCAAGAGCAAAAGCTGGAAATTAAGAAAAACAACTCTCTTATTTAATTGTTGCAAATTTACACCATTTTGCTAATGATCAGTTCCTGGTGAATTGTGGGTAGATCCAGTCCTTTGTGGGGGCAAACGGTCAAAATTACAATTTCAAATTGTCCCAAATTGCTGTTTGCCCCCCATAAAGGATTGGATCTACCCACAATTCACCAGGAAGTGATCATTAACAAAATGGTGTATTACAACAATTTATTGTACATGCATGTACTTTGATTTTTGCTATAACTCAATTTATGGGAGTTCACACGCCATACTGAGAAGTCTCTGCCTGCTTTACGTACTGTAAATAGTTTTATTTTCTCAGTCGATTTAAATGTTCTTAAAACATAGCCAGTCTAAACGTCTTAATGATGCTGACTGGCTATGTTTTAAGAACATTTAAATCGACTAATTAACTTAACTAGCCTGATGAATTTCTTCAAGAGTTTTATTTTCTTTCTCAATCCAGATCTCCAGACCTATTTTATTTTATTTTATTTTATTAGCTTCGCCAGAGACCTGGCAGGGACACTACAACAGCGTGCACAAATTACTGTAGGCCTGTAACTGCAAATCCCTCCCCTGTAACCACATTCTAGTAGAGATAGACCACCACACCGGGGACTCCCAGGTAAAAATATGAGGTGGGATCCCGCCAATCCCACCTGGGATCCCGGTTCAGTCCCAGGTGGGATCCCACCTCAAAAAGGCGGGATCCCATCTGGGATCCCACCCGGGATTATGGAACGTCCCAGGCGGGATCCCACCAGGATCCCACCTGGGATCCATTCTCAAGTAGGCGGGATCCCACCCAAGATTATGGAACGTCTCAGGCGGGATCCCACTAGGATCCCACCTGGGATCCTTTCTCAAGTAGGCGGGATCCCACCCAAGATTATGAAACATTCTAGGTGGGATCCGACCTTAGTCCCAGGTGTGATCCCACCAGAGATCATTGGTGGGATCCCGCATCCATCCCAAGTGTGATCCCACCAATCCCGCCAGAATCATCCGGGTGAGATATCCTACTTTCCAAGTGTGGTCACTGTCCTCCATTACACCCAGTTTACATTAGCAAATTAATACTATACCAGTTTTGAATTTAAGCCATCAATTTATTAATAATAGCAACATATTCGTGTAAATATAACAAAAAATACAGTTTAGTCTCAGTACTTGAGTTATAGTCTTACTAGTCTTCCTAAAAAATTAATTTTCACAAATTCTCACAGAAATTGCATAGAAATGTTTTGAAAGAAGCTTGTTGCAATCGAAAGTTCTCATTCAAAGAAATCAAAGACAAAGAAAAAGATATTCCGGGCTTGACATTGTATGACAGGTTACCATAAAATGTGTATGAACAAATGATTCATAAGTTCGGACTTCTAGTCTTTAAAAACCAAAAGCTTATGATTATAAGCTTATATATTCTCAATTCTAGAATTTTTGCGCTTTAGAACTAAAGAACGATAAAGCAAAGATACAAAATAGGCGATAAAGATCAGAGATGCAAAATTCGAACTTCTACGTAACTATAACAATGCGATGAGATATCCGAGATTCAAACAAACATTACAGCATCTAACCTTTCTCTACAGACGGCCTGAGAGACATTTTGTTCTTGTCTGTTCGGTTTCTTTCCTTCAACTGATATATTTCAGTTGCAAAAAGCTGGGGAATCAAAGTATTTTAGCAGAACAGCGTAGCAAACTTCATAAAACTCCTCTGTATCTGTTCAAACCCACGCGCTAGAAGCAAAACTCACACTTTGCTATTGTCTTCAAGCACCATGTGACGTTGAAGTTGAGTTGCGCATGTGTTAATGATCTCACGGCTTGCCTGGGAACTAGCTTGCTCAAAATTCAAAATGGCGGACTGGAATATTCAAGTTCGATCGATCCATTGAGGAAACAACAGGATCCTTGGAGACATGCTTCGCTTATTTCCACCTTTATATGCACTCAAAGGCGAAAGGAAACCTTTGAATATGTTTTCATAAACTTAAAGTGGACCAGGTGAAAAACAAAATGCTCCTACAACAGTCAAGTCCGAAAATGAGCATAACACTTCACTTGTTGCTACTTTGCTGTCACTTTGATCAAAGTTGCGTCTTTGGAAAGAAAACAGTGAAAAGAGGAGCTTTTGAAGAGGATTTCATTTACAACAGAATCAACCAACTAACTGTGTAAGTCTTTTTTTGTTTGGGAGTGGAAGCGGTGGATGAATTGTTTTCTCGATCAAAGAACTACGAACCTTTAGTGATGCAAGTACGTGTTTAATATATGAAGTGAAGAAACAGGTTACAGTACAGTGCAAATAAATGCTTTAATATCTACAAAACGTGTATTATCTTGTCCTTATAGTAACTTCAACGACTGTGTGTCCTCAACATTCTTGTGTGACTTGGAATCCTTCAAACAGTGCACTTAGTTGTATTTATTTTTGGTATATATACGTGTATTTACGTGTTATTTTCCTGACAACCTTGCTTGAAAGGGAATTACTATAACACAAGCACCTTGTCAACTTTTTGTGGAACGTTTGATTGACATTTGATTGATTACTGGCAGATTGAATTCATGACATATGTCCATGGATGTTTGAAATGGATAATTTGGGTGGCAAGTTCTACAGTCATCACTTTTTTGCATGGAAACTTCCCAAGATCATGAGCAAGAGTATGTTTCTTGGAAGGATATTTAGGATCCCAGGTGGGATATGACTCTTGCGAATCCTTTCTAGGATCCCAGGTGGGATGCACCCAGACTCCCGGGTGGGATGCAGAAGACCCACTAAGATCCCGGGTGGGATGTAGAAATCCCACCTAAGATCCCGGGTGGGATGCTGGAATCCCGCATTTGATGCGGGATCCCAGGTGGGATCAAATTTTCATCCCAGGTGGGAAAGGCGGGATCCCACCTCTTAAGGTGGGATCCCGCCATTCCCACCTGGGATCCCATGTGGGATTGCCGGGATCCCGCCTAGATCCCACCTGACATTTTACCTGGGCTACGTCCCCTACCTGAAGTGCATATACAGTGTACACTGTGACAATTTTACATGTACAGTATAACAAAATGCATCCCTGATCATAATTTCTGGGAGAACCTAGTACTGTACTGTATGTGCAGTACAGCTACACTGTAGAACATACGCGTCTCCATGTCAAAGCTGGATGTCATGTACCTGTAACTGTTGCAGCTGTACATGTAGATAGACCACCACACCGGGGACTACGTCCCCTACCTGAAGTGCATATACAGTGTACACTGTGACAATTTTACATGTACAGTATAACAAAATGCATCCCTGATCATAATTTCTGGGAGAACCTAGTACTGTACTGTATGTGCAGTACAGCTACACTGTAGAACATACGCGTCTCCATGTCAAAGCTGGATGTCATGTACCTGTAACTGTTGCAGCTGTACATGTAGTAACTGGATATGTTCACTTAAAAAAATAAATGTTATTTTTAGCCTTTGAATATTTAAGCTTTAACAACAGGTCAAATTACACGCCGGGTCAGCGTGCGCTCCGAAGCTGCACACTGCTGTCACGAAAAAAAATGAGTACGCGTGACAACTTTTGTGTTGGGGACTGGTACTTAGTTTAATGGGGGTCAGAAAACTGCCCTGGGGTGCTCATGGGATACCATGAACGACAATCTGAGCATGTGTTGAGAAAGAAGAAGAGTTGGTCGTCATTTTGATACCAAACTTGTCCGTGCAGAGTTTTTGGATCTGTAGATGAGGTTGCTGCTTTTTTAAAGCTTTTTACCGCATCTTGAAACAACATTCCTTTGAGAACAATATTCTGGCCGGATAGGTTTTGCTCAGGACGAAAGAAATACCCATGCATAGATTGCTACGAGAAGAAAGTTTACTGCTTCAGTAAGGATCCTATGATTTTTGTTTTTCGGATTCAACAACAGCATTAACACACGAGGATCACAAACAGAGACTGCTCTCCTCCCACATTTGAGCTCGAAATCCATGGGTCATTGAATTTCCACGTGGTCTGCCAGAAGCAATTTTCGTTGGAATTAAGGAAACTGTCAGAGGGAACTTTCTTTCTTCCCACGGTGTCGTTGTGACTGAAGACAACAGAGAAGGCACTGTTTTGTTAAGAGATCTGCCACTCCTCTCAGGTAGCAGCGGAGACGAAATTCTACTACAGTTTAACAAAGTGACGAGAAGGTTACGAAAAGGAAAGCAGAAGTGGTTGTCTTTGAAGATAACCATTTTGTGTAAGATACTGTAAAGGAAAACACTAGGTGTAATTCATTGTCATTATGAATTCACCAAGGAACTTTTTATGAGCATACCGGTATATTTATTGTGAACACTCAAGTACATTAACTTTAATATGGAAAAAGTATGCCACAGACAGGAAACAAGCGCTTTGATCTGGCTGCCTACATGAAGGCTCGAAAAGAAGCAAGGGACAAACAGGTGTTTAAAACTCGCAATTTAGCCAAGGAATTGAAAAGAATAGAGAGATTGGAAAAAAAGGTACTTTAGAGTTTTAGCTGCTTATGTCCTAAAATTAAGTATATTATTATTGTCATACACCTGATCTAACTAATTAAGCTAAATTAAACTAATAATTGAATCAAAGTCAGCTGAGGTCAGTCCCGCAATTGGTTCGACTGAGTTAGATAACTGAATAACATGTCAAAAATTGGGATCAGTCAAACAGTTCATAAACATCTATCAGGTAGTTTGAGTTGGATTATCTTCAGTATTGGAGATACTGGCATATGAATATTCGATTTGGTTTGATAAGGTGCAATTAACTGTGATTGGGTTTGAAAATCAAAGACAATCCAGCACATTTTTTGTTGTTTACTTGTGTTTGATTTTTGAACTAATTGAACCTAATCATTCTATAAGGCTCAAGTTAAGTTTGATTGTCAAATGGATTCACAGGTCATGTCAGATATACAGTATGTTAATCATGGAAGACACACACTGGATTCAGTTTCTGTAATATGCAAATAAATTTTTGTTATGGCATTGGACACTACAATCTCCTGTATTCATGATTGCATTTGAAACTCACCATGATCTTGAAAATTTACAATTGTAGATTGACAATGTAAATGAGAGGAGAAGGGAATTATCAAAGGAGGCTGATGACACATGTACGAATGTGGTAAGCAGCTGTTCAATGAATACTTTTAATTTAATTGCAATGTCTTGTTCCAGAAATAGCCATACCTCACCGATTGAAATTGCTATTTAGCTTCAAATGTTTAAAGTTTTGGCTTCTGAGATACTCCCTCCTACCCTACCCTCTCCTTCAGGGTTTCTGGTGACCCTTCAAGGGGCAAAACCACACAATTTTGTCATTGAAATGATTATTATGACTTCTGGGGTTAGAGTTTTTGGTCTTAGAGTTGGGAGCAAGAGTACTTTGAATAGTGGCCCCACTTTAGAGTTAACCTGTCCATGGTTTAATGAAAGTAATACAAAATCTCAATTTACATGTAACTCTATAAAATTATTGTGACCACAGCATATTTGATTCAAAATTATCCTGAATCAGCCGGTGAATTGATCCATCCAATATCTTTGGCAGATAGGGGACGATCATTCAATTAGTAAGAGAAATGAGAGAAAGAATACAGCCTTTTTAAACTTGCCATTACATTTACAGGTATACAGTTAGTGAAATGCACATAAGGAGTTTTACAGAAGGTAGATAGTAGACAGGTAGATAGATTTTTTTGTTTTGACTCTATAGCTTAATGAAACTACATCTGAAGTACGATCAAGGAAACCAACCTCCCTTCACAATGGAACCACAAACGTAAAAGAGAGGACGGCTGCAAAGCGAAGAGAAGAAACATTATCTGCTTGTGCAAGAGTACATGGAGCAACAAAGAGCAATCTTCAACCTGCCTTTGATGGCATGTTTGATACACTTCAAAAACGGTGTAAATTAGAGAGGCTAAAAAATTATGTCGTATCTAACAAGTCATTAACAAAAGCTGTAGTTTCAGATAGTTGTAAGAAAGACCTTGAGGGTTTTATAAACTCTCCAGATAATATCAAAAGAAGGATTTCAACTTTTTACTCAGCAGGTGTTCTAGGAAAACGTAAATACCAAAGTGTAAGACAGGCTCTCTCGATGAAAAATCATCCATCTAAAGTAGGGGCAAAAACCAGGATCACCCTTTCGTCAGGATTTAAAATTCCCAAGCTTCTCACCTACAACAATCTTATGGCAGAGGTAAAGCGTATCAACATTGGAAAAGTTTATGAAATTGACGAAAATTATGTAACTGGAATTGATTCCGAAGAAAATGTTAATGGTGCCTATAGAGATCTCAGGGAGTACCTTCCACGCCTAGCCAAATTTTATTTACAGAAGAACAGAAAGAAAACCTTGAAGTGGTTTGGGAAAACAGAAGGCACATTCCTAGTTGCATTCGGAGGTGACGGTTGTCCCTTCGGGAAACATGAAAGTGCCTGCTCATTTCTAATCAGCTTTCTTAATGTAGGTAGGAAAGTCATGTCAAGTAATGACAACTTCATTGTCTTTGGAGCAAACTGTCAGGAAACATCTCCTGTTGTTAAGAAGTATGTAAATTCAGCCGTTAGACAAATTGTAGATTTGGAGGGAAAGATTTTTGAAATTGAAGGTCTTTCAGTCACATTTCAAATCAAGGAGCTTCCAAATGATATGAAAATGGTTGCCATGCTAGATGGAGAGCTTAGTATAAGCGCTAGGTATTTCTCACCATTTGCCAACGTATCCAAAGATGACTGTACAAATTTAAAAGGCACATTTGGGGTGGGAAGAGGGCACACATGGGAACCATGGAAGTACGAACAGAGGGTTGCTGTGGTTCAAAAGGTTGACAATTACAAAGAAACACTTGCAAAACAGAAGTGTCCCCAGAAACAAATGCGATCTAAGATCACAGATTTTATTGCAAAGCAAAAGAGCCGACAAGAATTTGTGCCTCTGGTGGGAAAAATTGTCGAAAAAGCTCATGTGGAGCCTTTGCATTTAAAAAATAATGCATGGCAGTATTTTTTCAGGGGAGTTTTAAAAGAGTCAATCAGAAAAAGTAAATTGCCAAAAACATGCAAGAAGTTTTCAGATGTGCCTGTTGATAGTGCATTTTCACGGGTAATAACATCATTGCAAATGGAAGTAAAATGTAAATGCCTGGCAAGGAAGGTAAAAGAATGGTTTGATGACACTCAGGGACTTGGTGTTGATTAAACCTACCATTTTACTGGGAAGGACTCTAAACGTTTTTGTCACAATTTTATGTTGTTAATCAAGTGGTTGAGTCATGAAAATGATTCACAACTTGAAAAGCAAAGAATTCTTGTATTTGCTTACTTGGGGCTAAGGCTAAGGGATGCTGTATCTCTATTCAACAGGTTTGCTACCACAGAGGAGCAATTAAGTCAGCTAGCCCAAACTGCACTTGAGTACTTTCGAGTAAATGCCTTGTTTGTTGAAACCTTAGTCAACCCAACTGTGTGGACATTAGGGCATGTGGTGCCTGTCCATGCCAGACAAGTTTTTGAACAATATGGTCAGGGACTGGGTAGTCACAATGGAAGGGCGCGAGGCAAAGCACATATTTTTGAAGAGATTGAGCAAAAATACAACCTATCAAAGGCGTTGGGTTGAAATACTAAAGCATGAGTTCATAATGATGGTCTGGTTGCCAGAACAAGGCTTTAAGGCCTCTGAGAACAAAGCACAAAATGCAGCCTACATCCCACCGAGGGTTTTCAGTGACCCAGCCTACTGTTACTGTGGGTTGTTGAAAGCATGTTCAACTGCTGCGAAATGTACCTTTTGTATTGACCCAGTAATGCGCTTAATTGAAAAAAGTATCACAGATGGCAAAATTTCTGCAGAATTGAAGTAGAGGCTGCCATAAGTAGCTACCTGTTTTGATGCATTTTGTTGGTGGCTATAGAAACTGGAAATGGTAAATTTACTGTAGAATTGAAGAGGTTTTTCAACTTTACATAATACACCTGAGAAAAGAATTGGAAAGTGTCAGTGTTTCTGTCACCTTAGTAGTGCACTGTACTGGTTACCTTCAGAGATTACATGTATTTTGTAATTTTAGGACACAACCTTTGATTCTCTGTTAAGTGTGTTTATTACAAGAGAAGTTTGTTACATGTAACTTTGAATGAAAAGATGAAGTTGTAATTTGAAGTTCTAGATACAACCCTAAGGTTCTTCAATTTGATTTATTAAATATGTCTTATCTGACAATAAAACTGTCATATTGTACAGCATTTAACAAATGTTTCAAGGTATTCATTTTGCTTAATCAAAATTCACATGGCTTCTCTTAAATGGGACTGGACAGGGTTAACTTTGGGTGTGAAAATTTATTGGTAATTGAGTGTGGCTGAGAACATTACTTTTTCTACATAAAAATGTAATAGTACACTCAAAATACTGAAAACAAGTGGACAAGTCAAAAAGGGGTTCAAGTGGTATTGACAATTGAGTTTTTGTCCACAGGACCAAAGGCAATTATTATAAAAATGATCAGTAGCCAATCACTTTTTTAACAGATCAATTTTTTTGTAATGTAAATGCACTTTACTGCACATGAAGTGACCAACCTCCAGTAAGGAATGTGTAAGATAAACTTGGCTCTCTTTATGTACAGTACTGTTGGTTGGACACCCCTCAGACAGATAAGTTAGCTGTTCCCAGCCTGGCAGAATTTCACTTGTTTCTTCTGTAACTGAATTCTCTCCCTTGGGTGGACAACAGCTAAAGCTGGTCAGTTATAAGAAAGTTGTAAAATGTGGCTGAGCCAGGCCGGCAAATCTCAGCCTTGGTGTTCTTATAGAAAAAATGGTTCTTATAAACAAAACAGTGCACCTGGCTTAGGGACAGATCAAGGTACTTGCTTAATATAAGAAAATCTATAACAACTTGGAATTTTGCCATTTATTTCAAATAAACATATCTTGTTTATAATGCCTGATAGAGCATTTCTGAACTGGAAACTAGGGACCCCTATGGACTTGTCCTATAGGTGCTTGTTATGCACCTGTCAATGTTAAGCTGCAGGAGGGGGGAGGCCAGGCATAGGAGGGGCATTTCAACCTAGCTGAGAGTTTTTGTTCAAAGCCCTACTGCAGCTGTACGGTGCATTTGTGGATGGTCAAAACAGTCACTCAACTTCTATAAAATTATGTTAGAAAGTCCACTAAAATGGTCAAAAGTCCCCAAAAGTCCTCTGCTTATGCCAGCCTCCTCCTACCCCAGCTTAACATTTGATACAACGATAACAACAGGTTTATTTCTCTCACTTTCCCTGGTCATACATTTGCTAGTGTAAAAAAAAACAACAAAATAGGAGAGCACTGGCTGCCTAGAATAACTAATAAGTGATATGTGCAGTAGGGCCACCTTTTGAAAATCCTACCAACAGCCTGCACCAGATCAGTACAACTGCACAACATTACCCACGATACTAATTTTTCAACTGTTTAGTTGACAATATATTTAAATGATTTGCAAGCACTTTAAAGTCAACATTTTTGGGAGGTGTACATACAGTATGTTTAACAAGCCTGTAACAAAACTACTCCAGATATAGATTTACAACAGTCAACTGCCAGAAGTTACATCAATTGCCTGAAATTACGTGAATGGAAAAGTCAATTACGAAAAGTATAACCAAATTCATTGGTGAATTCAAAATGACATTGAACAACAACTTGGTGTTTTCTTTTACAGTATCTTATAGAAAATGGCATCTCTTCCGAAACAGTAACCTCTGCTTTGCCTTTCCGTACCCCTCTCATCACTTTGTTAAACTGTAGTAGAATTTCATTTCTGCTCCTACCTGAGAGAAGTGACAGATCTCGTAAAAGGCGATTCTTCTTGCTAAACAAAACAGTGTCTTCTCTGTTGTCTTCAGTCACAGTAACACCATGGGAGGAAAGACCTTTTCTGACAGCTTCCTTGATCCCAATGAAAATCACTTCTTGCAAATCACGTCGAAATTCAATGACCCATGGATTTCGAGCTCGTATGCGGGAGGAGAGCCGTCTGTAAATCATTTTTATCCAGTCCTTTATCTCTGGTTCGACAAGACCATCCATGTAATTCATGCCAGAACTGCATTTACTCATTACTAGTGTACACATTTATTTAATAACATAACTACATGTACAGTGTATTTGTGGAACTGGTAAGAAAAATCACACAGCTTTCCATTATGAGAAGGCAACATGGTGGATGGTTGAAAGTTGACTGGTTTAGGGTCATGCTCTGACCATTTGTTGGTGTTAAGTTCAACTCCTTGGCCATGCTTGTAAATTGCCATACTACACAGTGCTTCCCGCCAGTTGGGATTCTTAACCTGTTACGTACATGTGTATTTGTTTCTGCATGGTATTTGTATCATAATATCCCTGAAAAGCCCTTATGGGGAGGGAATAATAATATTAAGTAATAATTATTTTTATTTTATTATTTATGATGAACAACTTACTTTGTCTTGTGATGAGTGGATCCCTGATTCTCAGTTTGAATGTCAACTGGTTCTTAAACCAGTCATGATTGGATCGTTGTCTACTTGCAGCAAGTGCCAAATCTGATGCAACAGGCTCCATGTTTCCACAGCTGGCTGCTGTTTTCAAAGCATCTAAATTGCTTCCTTGAGGCAAAAGGAATAAAAGGAATTGAGCTCTGAGCTTTACTGCTCAAAATTAATGAAGACATTTACATAATGTAAATTTAATAGTCATTGTATTATGAATTGCCACTTTTTGAGTTACTATTTGCTAACAGTCTTTGCCTCACACACTGTAACTGTACAGTACCGTAGAAGGTTGTTCTTTACAGCTGATATTTCAGTGTATGTTTAAATGGGCCTGGATTATTCAAACATTATTCATCTGCTGTACTGTGAACCACCATCATTGTTTGCCCTTGATCTGTGAATACTTCACCATTACTGTACATGTATTTCTCAGAACAAGTAACAAGGGAATGGAGTCAATTTGGTAGCAGGGATGGTGTTTTCTAGCGGTGAGAGTGCTCACCTCCCACCAATGTGGCTCGGTTTGATTACTGGACTAGGCGTTATATGAAGGTTGAGTTTGTTGTTGGTTCTCGTCCTTGGTCTGAGAGGTTTTTCTCTGGGTACTCTGGTTTTCCCCTCTCCTCAAAAACCAACATTTCCAAATTCCAATTTGATCTGGAATTTCGAGGGGTCACAGCTTTGTCAGTTGAATTACTGTTACTATGTCACCCTCATTAAAAAAAAGTCGGTTTGGTTTGGTTTGGTTTGCTAAATGACATTTAACAACCATAGCTATTTAATAGACCTATTCGGCTTACTCAATGTTGTACCCAATTCAAACCCTTTGGGATTAAAAAGTTTTGTTCCAGGTATTTCCATATCATTGAAATATGAATGCTACATTATAATGCAAATTCAATTACACAAAGAATCTTAAGCCCAGGAGATTTGACTTGGGTACAGCATTGAGTTAGCCGAATGGGTCTATTGTGTTTTGATAACTTGTTTTATTTGATAAAGGACAGTAGTGGCCACCAAAGGCTGAAAAGGACCTGCTGTAGACTAATTGCAACTGTATCATTATGATACAGTGTAAAAGTAGACTGAAATGTACAATTTGCCTTTAGGAGTTTTTGCATTTTGTAAAACTAATTTTCTATGAATGTCAGAGTAGCAGGATTTGTGTGAGACTCAAAAGAATATTAAAATAGCCTGCAAACTACTGTAAGCAGCTGTACCTGCTTCTGAAGCTCTGGGTGTGTCCCCCTCCTCTTCTTCCTCTATGTTTGTCATACCTGTCATCTCTGCTTTCCTCAGCAGTGAAGTCAGCATTGAAGACTTTTGAAGATAGGGTTTGTGAAGCTCCCAGGTGGTATCCAAAGCATGAACTACCACATCTACAGTACAGTACATTAACATGATAATATAAAACAGGTACACCTTTAATAATTATTATCTCTGAGCGGTACTGTAAATAATTACACCTTTAATTAATATATGTATTTACACTGTATAACAAGCATAGATACTTGCATGACTGTACATGTAACTGTAGGGTGATCCTTATTCTCCAGTAGTGGTAAAAATAATGTGTAAAGTACATGTACACTGTATCAGTGCCCAGAAAAAGAACTCAAGGAAGGTCAGGCAGAGTGCATGGAAGTGAGCTGGCCCTTATTTTAAGGGGTGCCGACACAATCGACTAAAAATAATAATAATAATAATAATAATAATAATAATAATAATAATAATAATAATAGTTCATTTATATACTATTAATAATTATACTATTAATAATATTTTAGCATTTTTGGCAAAGGGGAGCTTGAAATCATTTAATATTCTATGATTGGCACTCTTACCTGGTGCTTTGTGAGCCCCAGCAGTCTGCGATCTGCACAGAAACAGTTCAAGTGGTGTTGGTGACCTCAGGCCAGGTGGGAGTACATTTCTCTGGTAATCAATTTGCTTCAGGTGCAATGTAGATGGTCCACTGTTTCCAATACTCCTATAGAATGTTTCAAAATCATCAACACCTACACAATGTAAAGGTGAGTCATTTGTGACCCTCCACGGGAAAACATACACTAACGACATTCCGTTAAACGGTCTAAAACGTTAGCTGTCTGTTAGTCATCCGTTAGAAACATTGATGAAAACCATTAGTAGCGTTAGTCAAACCATTAGCACCTGATCCTTGCCCATTAGAGCAATAATCATATCCGTTAGTGACGTTAGTCAAACCGTTAGCACCTGATCCTTGCCCGTTAGAGCGTTAGTCATATCCGTTAGTGACATTAGTCAAACCGTTAGCACCTGATCCTTGCCTGTTAGAGCGTTAGTCATATCTGTTAGTGGCGTTATTCAATGACAACCATGTTAGCATCTGATCCTTTCCCGTTAGAGTATAGCCGTATCTGAAGAACACATGCCAGAAAATGATATTTGCAAAAAGATGAGGATCATATTTTGAACCGCCGATTGATGTAATCTTTACAAACATGCAGCTTGACATAGTTACATAAATCAGAAAGTCCAAACCTTTTATTTCCAACGCTCCACAGTTTCTGATGAACGAAACTTGAAAGACGCTAATGAGAGCTCGATGTTTTGTTTTTGTTCTCTCTGTTTGCCTCAGGAGTAAGCGATGTTAGTTAATGTTAACATTGTAGAAAAAAGGTAAAACAAAGTTTTCTTCCAAACTGGCAAAGAAATCTCAAAACTTTGCTCTGAAATATCCGCCGAATCATCACATGCGCCAAAAATGAAATACATCTGCTCTCGTTGCCTAGCATGTGACATGTCGCCGAGAAAATAATATTTCCCATCGCTTTCTATGAGCCTTCTGTTCCCTAAATGAAGGCGTCTGTTGAAGAACTTGACGACAATTGTATTTGACTTTCAATGAAAATAAATAAGTTTATATTTTGTAAAATCCTTCCATCAGATGGGGTGAAAAGTATCGTAAGAACGTAGTTTATCTCTCTCTAGATCTTGTGTTATCGGCTGTAATCAGTCAAGCATACACTGTTTGTACTATAGTCTAGTTTACCCTTACTTAATATATTGTGTTTCAGTTTGGGGATCGACATATCAGAGTAATTTAAATCGCATTATTCTTCTGCAAAAGAAGATAATAAGAATAATATTTAAAGTTTCTTTCGATTCCCACACTGATGTTCTTTTCAAAGAAAAGGAGATTTTGAAATTCTCTGACATTTATTTATACCAGATAGGTAAATTCATGTATCTATTCAAAAGAGGTTTACTTCCTAATTATTTTCGTGATATGTTTACTCTCGCAAGCCAGTTACATTTGCATTATACTAGAAATTGCAACCTTTTTTACATACCTCCCTGCCGAACTAATATTCGAAACTTCTCAATTCGGTTTCAAGGACCTAAGTTTTTCAACTTGTTAAGTCATGAAATTCAAAACAGTGAAAGCATCCGTTTGTTTGGGAAAAGACTTAAAAAATCCCTTCTTTCTTAGGCAAATATACATGTACTCATTGTTGAGCTACTTACTTCTTCTTTTCTTTTCTTTTTAAAATAATACATTTCATATTTCATGCTGTCCCCGTAATTCATATGATGTACCCTATATTGTCAGGAAGCCTATAGTTCATAAGCCCCCGGCTTCTATATAGGCTTTCTTGTCATTACCACCTTAAACATTTGTAGTCTATCGTCTTTAAAGTTTAAGTTATTATAAATTTCTTGTGTTTCGTATTTTTAAATTTCTAGTGTTTTGTATTTTTATGTGGTTAATGGCAAATAAATGGAAATGGAAATGGAAGCGTCACCAATATTGTCTGACCACTTTTGAATGGTCAGTATCGGAGTTTCCAGTCAAATTTCGTCGTTCTCAGTCGAACAGCTTCGGGTATTATGTTAGCTAGCTTTTTTTACAGAGCCGATAGCAATAGTGTGGGATACCACAGGTATCAGGTATTCCAGACATTTGCACATTCGTCTTTTTTGGGTCGTCACGCAATGCTTATCACGTATAATGCTCTACATTCCCAGTGGATCAAATTTCAACAAAAATTCGGTAGGCTGGGATTTGGTGGCTGAAAAAGGGCAGGGAACATACAGTATGCTGGCAAAACTGTGATAAAAATCACCAAAAAGATGAAAAAAACCAGATGTGACTTGACAATGGTATCGAACACTGAACAGGTGCCCTGTGCCTATACTGCCAGGTGCTGTCAGTACCCACTACAGGTACATGTAATACAATACAATACAATAATTTTATTGACACTCCCCTGGTAGGGCTTTTCTGAGTGACAAAACGTATTGTAGCTTACTAATAATACATGTAAATGCTAGAATACAATACACAATAATTAATAATACAATAATACAGTTTGCAATAATTAATTATAATAAAAGTGCTGATAAATTACAGCCATGCAGTTAAAAAGTCATAAATAATTAATTTATTTTTCAGGGGAGGTCAACTTTGAGGTTTCTAAAGTGTTGTCAAGATTGTTCCAGATGTTTACTATAACTGTATGACCAGCGCTCGATAATTTATACAGCAGGATGTATAAAGGGTGATTTAGACAGTATGATTTGTCATGCATCTTGGCGTATGCGACACAACATACATGTAGAACAAAGTTGTGCTGTGTGAATGCTGCTACAACTTCTCTACCACAGATGCACATGGCCTAAAAAATTTGTCGTAGGATTTTGAATCATGTTTTAAAACCATATGACAGTCGTAGGTATAGGTAATATTGAATGGTAAGTGTCGTATACTATTTTTTGCATGGCGTGAGCAGTGTGCATTACAGAAGTTGCATGCAACAGTCGTAAGAAAAAATCATACCGTCTAAATCACCCTTAAAAGATCTATGCGAGCTTCAGGTTGTGCACCCAGTGACCACCATTCTTGTCTTGAATTAACTGATCAGGCAAGTGTAGAAATTTGTACATTTTGAATAGGCCGGCACAAATATCAGTCAACAGGCACATCCATGTTTCCTGGGTAACATTTACCAGAAACAAAATACATACCTCTTACTAGCCGAGTTTGAGGTCCGTACTATAAGTTACGGACCTAGTTTTTTCCCGTTGATTTATACATGTAAATTAACGGGAAAAACGAGGATCCGTAACTTACAGTATGGACCGAGAAAACAAGGTTAGTAAGATATTTGTTATATCTCTGAGGTTAATCCAGCACGCAGGAAAGAAAACTAGTTGAAGTCAAGCAGACTGTACTGTAGAATACGACCTGCAAAATTGACCAATCACAGCGTGCATACTAAGTGAGAGATATAATCAAATGAATGTAATAATTATTATTATCTTCCAAATGATAATAAATTATTATTGGGAAGACCATTTTGTTTCTGGTAAATGATATCAGCCAGAAAAATGAGTAGTTCACTAAAGGAACTCGATGTACACGATAAAAACATTTGTTTCATGATATCATAGCCTGTTTGATGCACAAAGTACAGTTTAAGTTGATGATGTTTCCACTACTTCAAGTGCAACTGTTTGTCTTCATCAAAGTGACTACGTACATGTCATTGATATCATGATAATACAAACATTTCATTTCAAAACAAGATGAATGACACCTTTCATGCACCTACTGAGGGATCAGATCTAAAGGTACACATTTGTAATAAGGTGTAATGATGTTAATAATTACCGGTATATGTTATACAACTGTAGTTACTAGTATGTACCTTAAACTACATCTAGTACAGCTCAGATCAGGTACAATAAAATTATTGTAAAAATGAACAAACCTAGGAGATACAGAATGTGATGCCGGTTGAGACTGAATAAGCCGTCGATCAAGTTCTCTGGTACTAATTGATTGGCCAGGTGCAGGCTGGGATTTCAAGAATCTGGGAGAAATCAGAGCATGTACAGGACTCTTGAAGAATCTTTCTGCATTGACATCTGCACGGTTACAGCTTGCCATTGGACAATCAGCTTCAAGTACAGAAAAAGTGGTATTTCAAGGATATGTAAAAAGAAACATTAAAGAACAGCTATACATTGTATATACATTGTAAAGTACATACATTTAGGAGATCGCTCATACAGAAGACATAATATTTATTGCAGCCCCATAAAATAAATAATTTATGCCAAGCATATATAGTAGCTCAAATATTAATAGTACATGTATAATAATTATTATTAGTCATATCTTGCAAAATCAATTTTGTTTGTTTCCTTTTTGCAAACCCATAAAATAGTTCTATGTCCGGTTCTATGATATGTAATTAACAGTTCTAGGGCTTATGCTGTGTATGGATACATGTCCAAGCTTATAACTTTTACTTGTAAAACTCCCTAACGAAATCCACAGTAGTCGGGACAAAACACATAGACTAAAGTCAGTTTTACAAACGTGGGGTCATTCAATTGCCCCTCACATGTTTAGCTTTAAAAATTTGTATTAGATCACTCCAACCCTTCAGAAATTCCAAATAGCTATATTATACAAAGTTTCCTTTTGAGAACCCCCACTACCCCTTGGAATTTCTAATAATCCTACTTGTTAGCTGTATCCAATAATGTCATGTATTTTCTAGAACAAAACATTTGGTTGTTCATCCCCACATGGTTGGATTAAATCCATTATGGTGTATAACATAAGGCCTCAAGGATTCCAGGGACCGATTCTCGAAGCTCTCAGTAATATTACTGGGCCTGTTAAGCTGTTTTATTTTCCATTCCAGATTGGAGTTTCAAAAGTTTTGAAAATTATACAATAAAGTTATCAGCTAAAGAAACAATTAATGGACTTCATAAGAGGTCAGAACACAGCCTCCTTTTCTTGAGATTATGATTTCAAAATATGGTTTCGGGCCTGTTAAGTTATCAGGACTTTTTAGAAACGGGCCCCAGCTGTCCGGGAAAAGCAGATTTATAGAGTATGTAGGGCAGGGCTACCAGTAATTTTTGAAGAAGGCAAGGAAATTGTGCATAAAGTAGCCAGTAACCAAGCTATTAATAGACTAATATCATGCTTGTTGTGAACAATAGATTTGCCTGTCCAGCCTCATCCACAAAATGAGCAAACACAAAGGACCTTAATCCAATGGGAGCAAGAACTCATCCTGATGACGAGTCTGGACGGGCAAAATCTATTGTTCATCAGAAATGTGATATTGGTCTATTGCGGCATAGTCGATACACTGTTTTTCTTTCAAAGTAACCAGGAATCTAATTAGTATTTGTTGACCCCAAAAGCAAAATTAATTTTGAACCAAAACAGTTGAGTCAAACATTACTCCAGGCAACATGGAAGGGACTCCCAGAGTCTGTTCAGGAACTGAACAAATTTTAGTTCCCTTTGATTGAAATGGGTCATCTCGCAACTGGATTTGTTATTAAATTTTATTTATCATGTACCAGTCATGACGGCCATTATCGAGTCATTGTATGAGCTGTTAACAGACTTCAAAGCTTGAGATGATCCCAGCAAGTCACTGCCGAGTAAGTTTGGAAGTCTCCATCTGTTGGTGCAGCCTACTTGAATTCTGTTTCTACTGCGTGGTAAAATAGGGGGCTGAAACAAAATCCAGACCAGATAGCGAGTTGGAATATTTTTTACAATACAGGAGACGTAGATACAGGATTTGATCTTGTTGAATTTTTCATTTCCTAATGTACGCAAGGACTTAAGTAAACTTATCTATCTATCGTCTTTAATTCTGCAGCAGAATTAATCTAAACTCAAAAGAAACTAAATCTAAGCTTATATCTTACACTTTTTTTTTCAGAGAAAGCTGTGCATGTATTTGAACACTTTAAGATACTTTATCATCTTCAAGTGATTTTGCTTATAATGTAGGCTTAAATCACGCAAATCCTATCAACTTTATTACCCAATTCCCATGATAGCCAATTTACAAATCAATTAATCAAAACTATAACAAAATTCTGGAACGTGATTGGTTATCAGCAGCCCGATTTGAGCACTAATGCACCTATCAATGTTAGTCCCGAGGGGGTGGGGGGATATGGGATGGGGTGGGGACTTTGATCTGAAATGCAAATTTTGTGTCAAACCTCCCCACCCTTGGGTAAAGTTTTGAGTTCAAAGTTCCCTACTGTAGGGGTGGAGATCTACGAGGTTGACCTCTTAAATGCTTAAAAAATACACACACTCCAGGTTTAAAAATCACAGTTTTATCTTTTAACAATAGTGGTTAGATTGGGCAAATTTTCATTACCTTTCTTTCCTCCATCTTGTCCGTGCCTCACAGGGACTTCTGGGTATTTTCATGATGGCAAAGTCGCTCGTATGAGTCGTATCCAGGCTCTGCTTTGTCGACCAGTTTCAAGAAGGCAGTATCATAGCGTGTATTATGAGGCCCTGCCAGGGTAAATTCCGACAAGCGACATGGTCCAAAAAATAGCGACAGCACAGAAAATGAAAATAATCCCGACAGGCGACATCATTCCCGGCAAAATTCCGACACTGGCATCAAGGCCGAGAATTAGCAATTTTACCCCTCACGGAATGAATGCGATGCGTCAAAAGACAGAAATTAGAGACATGCGCAGTACGGACACGGGTAATGGCCGGTCAGGTCAACAAGAATGCTATGGGGACTTTGTTGTTTAATATCTTTTTAAAACGCGAAGTTTCAGCCACCGTCAAAAGCAAGGTTAAAGAATGGTATATGATCGAAATATCTACCGTTTTCTATTTCGATTTTTTTCCCCGAAGTTTATACAGTGCCTATTTTATTTACTTGAATGCGCACTGTGCGGTGCGTTGCTGGTTAAAAAAAATTTCGCGACGGTGAAGTTTAAGATCAGTCATTCAGTTTGTCAGTGGGTCAACTTTAGGAGTCCTGCGTTGTGTCCCTGTGAAGCTATTTCATTATTATTCACGCGCGCTCGAAGTCGTCAAGAATCGTCTCATGCTGGGTTGGAGAGCTGTTCGAATTGAGGGAAGACAACTGAAGAGTGCAGGCAAGGTACGGAATGAGTTTTTCAAACCTTGATGACGTACTTAACACTAATAATGCAGTACAAAATACTTAAACTTAACACTTCTGAAATTGTTGTAATGGTAAACACAATAAAAATCGGAAACCAGTGAACCTTGAGCATTGTATATAGAATTTAGTTTTATGAACCAAATCGGTCACTGAGGTTCCACATTTTGTACTTAGGCAAAACAATGTGGCAATTTCGATTCATCAACTACTTGCTGCAACCTGCTCTTCATGGCTTACCAGTGTATATCATTACTGTTATTGTCATGCTCTTAGACAATTAAACTCAGAATGAAAAGCTTAAGCTTATGTAATTTCACTATCCTTTATTTGTTTGTTGTTGTTTTTTTAATTTTAATTTTGTTTGTTGTTTTTTTAATGCCAGCTCAATACTTCAGCAAGCCAAGGGGATCTCTGAAACCTCGCTCGTCTTCTGTGGACCTAACTTATATTGTGTTTTTTAGAACACAATAATTATTACTGTCCTTGTTTTAGGACAGTCAATGTACAGGACTAAATTATGTTTGATGCTTTAGCAGGTAATAATGCACATGTCATCGGCTTCCCTGTGGGTCTACCCCCGGGCCTACCAGGGAGATATGTGGGGGAATGCAAGGAGATGGATGGGATTCTTTGCCCAAGGGTAGGGGAAAATCTTGACATTGCTTTATGATCAAAGATTAGGGGGTGGGGAAATTCTTAAGTTTGAAAAGGATGTTACAGGGATTTTCAACTGAAAGACAGCTCACCCAGGGGACTTTGTCTTCAGAGATTCCCCGACCCCCCAGGAAATTCCTGAAGTTTGCTCGACTGATTTTTCAATCCCCCTGGTTAGCCCGGGGGTTGACCCTACAGGAAAACCAATGACGGGCATAAATCTACCATCCTGCACCTTAAAGGGGCAGTGTCACGCTATTGTACCATCACTTTAAAAGGCTTAAAACTGTCAATGCATCAATGGAAACCTTAAAATAATGGTCTAGTTTTGTTGCCAACGACATTAGTACTGCATTGACACTATAAACTCCTGTATTCCTTCTAAGATGACGAGGATGGAAATGGATTGAAATTTGAAAAAACTTGCCAGTTTTTTCAAAATTTCAAGCGATGCATTGAAAAATCACCAAAACATTATTATGGTTAGCTCTCCCTGCTAAAATTTCATTGGAATTCATATTGCTCATTCTGTAGGAGCATTTTTTGCACGATAACAGGAAAAAGGCAGTAATTTTGGCAGAATTGAACCAAAAACAGCAAAAATACCGGTGACAGTGCTCCTTTAAAAAATACATACTGTTAATTAACTGTCAAGCATTTAATTCTTAATACTGGTAACACCAAGTAAAATTGTTCCCAGTTTCTGGTACCTGCTACTATTTACAACTGACATCAACTTCACAATTAAAGCCTGAATATTTGAAAGCTGTGTCCATTTTTTTGGTTAATTTCACTTGTAATAAATAACTCTTTTTTTTCCTTTACTTTACAATTAAGGGCTAAAAATTTTCCTGTCACTAAGATTACCCTTTGGGCTTCATAATAAAGAATGATTGATACCAAACTTTTGTTAGGTGCATTTCATTTATCTTACACCAAAAATTCTTCGAAAACAGCACCTACCCTTAACAAAATAGACTATACTTTTTGTATATGCTTTATGCACACAAAGTATACTACATTGGGTATACCAAAGATATACTTTGATGTATACTTTTTGTAATAGTAATTTGGGACGGCTGAAAGTATACTTTTAGTATACCATGTCCAGTCAAGTATACTAAAAGTATACTACGAAATATAGCACAAATAAATTTCAAAATCAAAGGAGTATACAGAATGTATACTTTCTGTATGTATGATAATTTTATCACATACAGGCTTTATTTATACTCGGGCTTTATATCAAAATATACTTTTAGTATAATTTCAGATATGAAACAGATGACCAGCTTTGAAAACCCATGTGCTTGCTGGTATAAACTTGAAATTATTTTATAATATTATGATTGTATTATATATTTATTGGGATTTAAGGTAAGATGAAACCAACAAAAATCCAAGGCATAACAACATGCATTTTATTCATATGCAACTGTAACATAACATTCTTGAAAGAGAACTCTAAGGGAACACTCTTTGTATGGAAAAGGTCAACAAAATTCATCTCCGTCTGGTCTTCGCTTCACGCTCATGTGGCAAAGCAAGGCTGGCTAACAGTGAGTTTTGGGCTTTTGAGTCAATATTAGTGTCAGTGATGCTCAAATGATTAGTCAGTACAATTTAACTTTGTGTAATCGAAAGTTCAGATTCAAAGAAATCAAACGATTCCTTCGAGTACGAATGGCAGCCATGAATAAACGATTCAGAAATTCTGTCTTCTAGTCCTTCAAATCAAACGGATTTACGCAAGTGACCAATTAAAGCTTATTATATCTTGTTAATTCTAGAACTTCACCATTTCAAAACTAAACAATGATGATGTAAAGATGCAAAAGAGAAGAAATAACTGATAAAGAATCACATGACAAATTCGAACTTCTGATGAGTGACGATGAGTTGAGAAATTTGTGATCCAAACATCTAACCTTTCTTTCTAGCCAACCTGGGACATTTTGTGGCTCATGAACTATATGTCTGTCCATTTTCTTCTCCTCAACTGACGTGTTTTAGTCGTAAAATCCTGGGGAATCGAACTTTATAGCAGAGTTAACTCAGCCAGCTTCAAACCCACGTTTAAATTGTCTTCACACGCGATGTGACGTTCAAGTCGAGTTGCGCATGCGTTAATGACCTCACGGCTTTCCTGGGAACTACAATGTAGCTTGCTCAAATTCAACATGGAGGCTGAAGTACTCAATTCCGATGGATCGATTGGGAAAACAAGAGGTTTCCTGAAAAATAGACGGCTTATTTCCACCATTATAAATACTCAGAGGCGAGAGGAAACCTTTTTGTGTGGTTTTATCAACATAAAGTGGTCCAAGTGAAAGAAAACACTACTGCAGCAGTCAAATCCGAAAATGAGCAAAAACACTTCACTTGCATGTTTCTTCTTCGCTCTGTCACTTCACAAAGCGGGGTATAGAGGAACTTTTCAAGGAGTTACCTTTTACAACAGGATCAGCTAACAAACTGTTTTGTTTCTGGCAAACTTGTTTGCCAGTGGAAGCGGTGGATGAATTATTTTCTCAATTAGCGCTACAAACATAACAGTGAGCTGGTCGAGTGTTTTGCAGTACATGAGGTAAACAGAAAGGTTACAGTGCAAATAAATGCTCTGACTAATATCTTCAAAACAAGTTTATTTTTTTCCTTTAAGTATTTTCAACTACTGCCCTCAACATTCTTGTGTGACTTGGAATTTGTTTCAAACTGCATTTAAGTTACTTTTTTTGTATACCAAGTGGCTTGCCTAAGTAAGCTTATTTATATTAGTTTGTACCAACCTTGCTTGTAAGGGAAACAAACACGTAAGGCACCCTGAGATGTCAACGTTTTATGACTCAGTGAATCAAGCATTCAGTATTTACCACTTTGGAAGAGAAACTTGAGGTTAAATTCAGCTGTCAAATGCTTCTCCAGCAGATGTTTACACACAGGGCATAATTATGTGCATGCTTTTACCGTTGGAAACACTTTGTTGTCAGAATATCAGCATAATTTACCTCACACAAAAGAGGCAAACACACCATGTACAAAATCATTATCTTCCTAATTACTGATAAGGATAAAAACATTGTGAAGAAATTCAGAAATTGCATGAGGACCCCTTTCACCAGTCTGTCCTCGTTTTTCCCACTTGCTCGCAACATCTTTCATTCCCTAAACAACATTCCCCGCTTGCCAAATAAGGAAATTGTTATCGCCAATGACCCCTACACTGGTGCAGTTGTACCTCACTTTCTTCCAGTAGTTAGGAAAGAAAATGATTTAATTCCTGTTCCACTGGAGAGTATTGTTGGAAGATGCTTTCACATGAACTGTGGAAATGAAAATACTTAGTTTTTGGGAATATTTCCCAATCACTATAAGAAAGGCTGAACAGTTTATTCCATTATAGTGGTATAAATTGTTTTATATTACGTACAGCGTGTATAAAATGCAATCTGCTCAGTAATCTAGTACTGCTTTTACAAATGCATTTCTAATTTTGTTTAATAGCTGTTCTTAGAAAGCAAACCAACTGCAAATACTAAATAAATGTCAGTTGCAATTTGTCGTGCTCATCTTTACGGCTTTTTGTCTGCATGTGTATCCACGCAATCAAAATTACATAGAAATACAGCTGACTTTTGTGGTATATTCAATTAGTATACATCCTTGCATTTTTGTCCAAATCATTTGTTGTTTTTGTATACATATAGTATACTGCAAAGAAGATAGTGATAATTGTTCTTTTCAGATTGAGCAATGATGTATATAATAAGTATACATCATTGGTCTTTTATCAAACAGTTCAACATTGATGTATACACATTGTATACATAAGCAACTCACCTTAACCATGATGTATACAAAAAGTATACATCACTACAGACAAGAAAGCTGAATTTTCCCTTGATGTATATTTGATGTATACAAAATATATACACATGAGCTATGTAATGCAGACAATGTATACTCTTTGTATACTAAAAGTATACAATTCAAACTTCAATTTTGGTAAGGGTAAAGACAATATCTCTGGTTTAATTAGGATAATTTATCCTCAAATATTCACTTAAACTATCAAGGGCTCATGCTACTAGGAGTAAACATAGGCTGTGTGTGATTTGCTGTATTTCAATGAAATAAAAGTGAGTCCTTTGATGACTTGATGACAACATTTTCTCACACATCTTGATATTCAGGTTTTCTTGTAGCACGAGTCATGTGATTTCTGCCTACTGAAACTGGGACCATGGGTTCATATTTGCTGTTTGCAAACCTTTTACACAGAATTAATTTGTCTGCCTCCCCTAAAAGAACATTCCAGTCTGACAAAGTAGTAGGGGAAACAATCAGATTTGTAGGGGGACTACAATTAAAATACTGAAACTTAAATGTAATGCAATTGGTGCCTTTTGGTTAGATAACCAACATGCATGTTGTAAATATCTAATGCAAGCCATGAACATTACACTCCTATGATTTGCTCCATTGTTGCCTTGGGCAAATGTATCCACAAGGGAATAACTCTCTAAAACTTCTCTTTGTTTGAGTTGGTCTTTCAGTTTTGTTGCAACAGCTTTTGTCCCCATTAATTTTTTGATGATGTTGTTTTTCTTCAAGGATGTGGTGTTCAAAAGTTTGTCTTGTTTTGTAACTTGTTTTTGTAGGGTCAGAGTCTCTTCAAATCACTGAACCTTCTCTGTACAAATACTGAAAACAAGGGGGAAAGTCACAAAAAAAATTATTGACATTTGGCTTTGAAAACAAATTATTTCATTTAATTCATATTTTGAAAAGTCTGAACCTTAAACTTTCAGTTCTACATTTAGATGTTGGTACTTTATTTATTGATTGTGTTTTCATTTACACCTGTGAATGTTACTTTTTTTATTACTGTCGAGAACATTGGTGTTTTTTTGTCAAATGGAAAGGTATATACACAGTTTTCTCAGCAAGAGTTTTGTCCACTTGAACTCAAAATCTTACATGTACCTAAGCTTAAATTTAACTAGAGAAAGGTATGAAAAGTCGAAGAATTAAAACTAGATTGAACTCGACATAAGAAGGACGACAAAGAATTGAATATTCTCGGTACCTCACGGTAATTTTGATCAACTAGGCTGACCCCACAGCGGTCCGCACAAGGTAGGGTACTGTGCCATTTAAAGTGTTTTTCACGTGTGTATTTTACCTTCGGGTAATGTTGCTTTGAGATAACTGAATTTTTGTGTTGGCATATATCTAAAATGCTTTGTTTCTTTCAGCTCTGCTACATTATTTAGTGTCCAAAACAAAAGCAAAGTCTGGATGCACAATTCACCTGACCGAATTAACACGGGATTGACAGCTGCGAAATTATAACGACGGTTTTACAGCGGTCAATTAAACATACTTTGTAGTAAGTTTTAAGGTGTCTCTTTCAGTATCTCTAAAGTAAAAGTTTCTTCTTTTACCCCCTTTTAAGGAGAATGCACTAACGTTTTTCACCCCGCTAGCTACCCGCAAAAGTGTACAAAGGATTTTCACAAGTTCCGTGGCTTTTCTTCGTGACATTATTAAATATTCAACGTTGTCTTACTCAAATGTCAATGAATGTTCGTTGTGTGGCCCAGTTTAACTTAACCTTTAACCGTAAGCTTATAAAGCGTTAAAAGGCATTTTATCTGCACTGAAAATGAATAAACAGGCCAGATGCGGGTTAGTTGTTTCACGTCAAAAACAGATCCGTAGAATTTGCGTTTGTTTACATTTTCCGTGTTTGGAAGCCCACTCAAAGCAGCCGTGATAAGTATGCCAATTAAAAAACTGACTTGAATTATACATTCACCCATAGTTAGTAGAGGAGACTCCTCTACTAACTATGATTTACCCATTTTTTCCTTAACCAACGCTTATCTATACTTTTTCGAAGCGTTTGGATTGTCCTTTTCAGTCCTGTGTTTTCTACTGTTAGTCGTTTACATTCACGAGAGAGTTTGTCGATCCTCTCAATCTCGCTTGCAAACTTGATAAAAACACTTTCTGGAGTTGCTCTTGCTGAAACCTGACCACCAACACTTGAACTGTTTTCGTTTGTTTTCTCTTCTGTTTTTATTTTCTTCGCCGGCTGATATTTACCAGAAAACTGCCTGCCGATAAATTTTCTTCGCCCCATTGACATTTTTTTCGCAACTTTCGTCGTAAACAAGTAACGAAAGAAGCCCGCGTTTTCAGGAAACAGCAGTTTTTCAAGGTAAAATACTCTGCGCATGTCGTAAAATTTCGTGGGTTATGGACATAGGAGGGTGGATCCCCTTCCGTGAGGGGTAAATTTAAACACCAACACAGGAGATTTTAAAATTCAGACAAGCAACACAGGACCCTCCCCTGGCAGGGCCTCTATTATACCATGGCAAAGTCCAAGCCTGGGAAACGGTCTTTCATTAATATTTCTTCAGTTTTCAAGTTTGATCAAACTTCCCCACCCTGGGGCCACCATTCTCTTCAAGTTGTCAAAATTCCCCACCCAGGGCAGGAGATGTCGATCAAAGTCCCCACCTCATCCCATACCCCCCCCCCCCCCCGCCTCGGGACTAACATTGATAGGTGCATAATAGGACAGTGCATGCGTCATGCTTGTAATTGGACAGTGTAATAGGACAGTTTATGCGTCATGCCTGTGTAATTGGACAGTATGCATCAGTTTGCGCACGCTGTTGTCGTGCATTTTGTTGAGCATACTATTATGTTTTTCAGAATTCATCACTACGTGTAACCTTTTAACGCTCAACCGATGGCTAGTTCATTCTCAAATTTTGTCATAGTTTTGATTATTGGTAACAGAAATTCTGTCTGTAATCATACTCGTGATTAACAAATCGGACTCCCGCTTCGCGGTCGTCCGATTTTGTAAATCACTCTTACGATTACAGACCGAATTGGACTCCACTCGCTTCTATTACCATTATTAATCTTGTATTAAATTTTCTACTCCGTTCAAAAGTAGAAAATTTCTAAACATTACCTTAGGCGGATCTCGTGCATCTGCCACTACACTGGCGAGAGCTGAATATGGAGCTTCGACAAGAAATCTGGGAAAATAAATCAGATTACGATCAATGGCTACTATTGCTGAGGTAACCGGTCGTTTCGCAAACGAGTTGTTTTGCAAACTAGCTTAACTTAGGCGTTGATAATATTAAAATTAGACATGTAAACTTAACGTGTTTCTTATACAGACTACTGATTTGGCGATTCCAAAATGCTAAAACTAGCCTAAGTTTATACCGTTGATAATACAGACTATATATGTTAGTGATTTTAAAACTAGCTTAACCTACACGTTGATTAAATAATACTTAATGAAGACTTTTTTAACTTAACTTGATATTGATTACAACTACAAGTTAACTCGAAATGCTACAAACTTAAATTACTACAACTACACAAACTATTGATTTAACGATTCCAAAATAATACAACTAGCTTAAGTTACGCGTTGATAGTACTAAAGTAAGACCTACATTGTATTTGCTTAAGTTGATTTCGTGTTTCTTAAACAAACTATAAGCTTATTGATCGATTCTTAACTTACTTTACTTGAAATACTACAAACTTAAAATACTAGAACTATAATACTTCATTTTCACTCCGTTATTTTTCTGTGAGACGTTTGCGAACTGACCGTTTGCGAAACGACTCGTTTGCGAAACGACCGACATTCATTGCTGATATACTGTACAAACACGCGCAACCCCGCGAATGAATTCCAGTTGTCGCCAAGACGAATTTCCAGAAATGCTGCTGCGGAAGATCAAAATTTACCTTGAATAAGACGGTTTGATTGTTTTAGAAGGTGGCAAGGAAGGTAAATACGGACGAGGTAAGGGAGATGGAGTGCCCGAGAGGACATTATTTGTGAAAGATCCATAACTCTGCACATGAACATCCGCCATCTTTGTGGATCGAAAAGGGTCTCCACAGCAACGATTACCAAAACGAGGCTATATGGGAACGAGGTTGGCGGGAGAGGGCGCAGTAGATAACTTACTTCAAAACTTGCCTAAAATTCTTCAAAAGTTGCTCCAAAGTTGCTCATATTCCCAAAAAAAGTGCTTAAAAGTTGCCCCTTTCAAAAAAAATTAAATGCAATTTTCTCCTTGTAATAAAGTGTAATATAAAAAATATAAAGCCAAAAAATATAAAGACTCTTGTGTTGTTTTTCTTATAAAAATATAAAGCTAAGCATGCCACACTTTCAAAAATTTGGCCTTTCAAAATCATACAATTTGAAGGAGCATAGGCAGGATTCGTCTGTATTTTGCGTTTTCTTGCTATTGCAGCTTTCATTGACTCTTTCAACTTTGCTCCCTTCCTTTTGCCTCTCTGATAGGGTATTTTGAAGACAGTCACAAGCCGACTTCAGAGTTCGAATAAATGAGCTTTCACAATTCGTGGCAGCCATTTTGGCGCTGGCCTAAAACCACAGGACACCCAGTCGTACAGATCTGGTAAAAAGGGTTATTGGACTACCTTAGTACCATAGCATTCTGCTTCGCTTGCTATGCTAAAACGTTGATTAACCAGGCGTCCAAACAGCTTTCTGGCTAATTTTTCGTTAAAAGTTGGTCAATTAAAAAAAAAAAAGTTGCTCATTACGCACTTAAAGTGGTAAAAGTTACCAAAAACTGCTCGAAAAGGCAAAAGTTACTGAGCAACCTGTGGCTAAGCCTATCCGCCTTACAGCGTCATGTCTTATGCACAAGGTGACATGAAAAAGAATATATCGAACTCCGCAGGGCTCCTGTCAAACTGGAATGAAGTAGGCCGTTATTGGCCAGCACTGAGTACACTCGCCTCTGAAGCCCTGGCCAAACTATCGAACAAAGTTGGATTCAACGTTCCAACTTTGTTCGATCCAACATTGTTCGACCGTTTGGCTGCCCATGTTGGATGATATTCGTCCGGCAATTTTTCTCGATCAAATGTTGGATAGAGTTTGCTGTTGATCAAACATTACGTCCAACAATTCTGCTCGATGAAAAAATGTTGCAGTGTTTTGCCGCTCTTCCAACAAAGTTGTATCCTGAAGCGAGTCACGTTCGCCCCGCTAGCCAATCCCTAATCGCTATTTTGGTGCTCTGTTTGCAGATGTCCGGTTCAATAGCGTTTAAAATTTCTGTGAACTGATCCTAGCCTCCTTCGCAGACGTCTTTGGGCTCGTCACGCGTTCCTTCCCCACGAACGCCTGATGAAATGAACTGCCACTTCCGGTTCGCGTCGATTAGCCAATCATAGTTCGTTTTCCAATTTGTGGAAAGTAGGAGTTTGACCCCGGGATTATGGTCCCAGACGACGCACGTGAATCGGGTGTCGATTTCCATTCTTACGCAGCTCGTCATTGGTTTCTTCAAAACAAAGGCTAACCGCCGGTGAACTGAAGTGGCAGTTCAGTTCAGCAGACGTTCGTGGGGAAGGAACGCGTGACGAGCCCAAAGACGTCTGCGAAGAAGGCTAAAGTGATCCGGGCTCATTCTCATCATCTCCTTAATCATCGCGGGTGTATCTTGCAATTAAGCTGTAGAGCGATATGAAACATACCCTTTTTAGCTCGTTCTCTTAACAATTCCAAGGTTTTGATCCGCTTGACACCGTCATTTACGTCCTCGAACAGCTCTAGTACCATAAACATTTGCATATAACGCTATATAAGTGCTTTTTGTTTTTGAATTAAATTTTGCGCCAACTTCTACCGGTAGCTTGTTTCGTCTAGCGTTTTGCCACTATCTCAACATTCACATCCAACAATGTTGGATGTTGGATCCAACTTTGTTCGATAGTTTCGCCAGGGCTTTATATAGTTTGATCTTTTAAACAGGAACGGATCTGTTTGCATTTTTGAAATCTCAGACAATACCGTAGCCCCCCGGGGTGGGTTCTTGACCCACGTTTATGTGTAGGAGTGCCGCTGGGGATTCCTTCCACCAATGTGGCCCTGATTCAATTCCCGGACTCGGCGTCATATGTGGGTTTGGCCACCTTGTTTGGTCTTTTTTGATTGTGTTTGATCGTTTTGATAACCGTTTGGCCAGGGCTTCAAGCATCAACATGTTTTCTCCGGATGCTCCGGTTTTCCCCTCTCCTCAAAAATCAACATTTCCAAATTCCAATTCGATCTGGATGCAGGACCTCCCTGGAAAACACTTCGGTGAGTGGAGCTTCCTGGGTAAATATCGTGATTATTTATTATTTGTAAACGAAGATCCTGCTTGCTTGTACGTTGGATCTACCCTGCGAGCACTTCCTAGATATAGGTAGAGGGTACGTTGGATCTCACTGGAGATCTAAACAACCAAACTTGAAGATTAGAAGTCCGAAGACTACTGCAAGGTTGATACAACGTAATATATTTGAGAACAATATTTCGGCTGGCCAAACCAGCCTTCTTCCGGTTACTAAATTATAAAAATGAAATTACAAGATTATATTATGGGGGATGTCGCAATACATAGGAGAGGCGCAAATAACGTTTCCACGATGATGCAAAAAAAAAATAAATAAAAAATAATAATAATGATAATAATAAACAGTAATAAAATGAAATAAATTAAAACAAGATTAGCCTTTCTAAATTACAATTCATCATTACAATTGATCACATCTGTTTAAACCATGGGGCTCTAAACCTGCTAAAGTCTCCACGAACTCTATAAGAAACGACCGGCTCTGGCTTTTATGATTGAATCACACGTGCGAGTGGATTAGTTCAAGTAGGATAGGTTGCATATCAGTGTGGCACTGGTTAGGATTCAAGAGAAAATGTTCGAAAACAGTGGTAGGTTCGGATTTAATGCTAGTTTTGTCGACTGGGCGTCTGTGTTAGTTGAATCTGTCTTTGTGACATCTCTCATTAGTTTAACCTATGTAATGTAAATGGCAGCGGTTACATTATACACTTAATGTATGGTCCCGAGGGAAACAGTTAGTTTTGTTTCCCGAGAGTCCTGATGTTTCCCGAGAAGTAGTCGAGGGAAACATCAGGCGGAGGGAAAACAAAACTAACTAGTTTCCCGAGGGACCATACATTAAGTGCTTTGTTATATACCGAGACTTTCCCTTCAACAACCACAGCAAAATGAACTGACAAACAAACTAAGACGGCACTACAAGAACACGCCTTTCTTCACAAGCCTGCTGAATGAATAATGTACAAATGGCTAAAAGTACCTGAAAAAGTAGAATATGCCTTTTTTATATTTTCGAATCTTTTCTTCCTATTAGATGCTGAATTTCGTCGGCTGATACTGGAGAAAAACATTTCCTTCTAGTCTCAGGTTCCATAACTTTTGTATTATCGTTGGTTTATAATATAGCTGGCGCATCTTTTCATTGAAATCGAGCGTGCCTTATGAGAGTACAAAGCACGCGGATGACGCCATTTGTCTGCAAGTGCAGTTTCAAGATCATTACAAATCTGGCATTTTTCACAATTAAAAAAATAAACTTCTCGATTAAAATAGTACAGTCATAAAACAGAACAGACGACACGAATTCTAAGTGATGCTTGTTTTACCTGAACGGTTTTCACCGCCAGTTAAAAAGAATTTTTACAACGAGACACAGTGTTGACGCAATATGTACGATCACTGACGCCATTCCGCGCGCGCAAGCTGAGAATAAAATTTGCTCAGTTTTCTCACAAATTGAAACGAATTTAGCTACAAATATGGGAAAAACTATATTATAAAACAAATAAAAAAGCCTTAACCGTGCTTTGTTCTATTATAAGGCACGCAAGGAAGTGACGAGAGCACTCAAGAAGTAGTTAAAAGCACTCGCCTACGGCTCGTGCTTCTTTCTACTTCTTTCGTGCTCTCGTCACTTCCTTGCGTGCCTTATAACAGAACAAAGCACGGTTAAGGCATTTTTATTTGTTAATTAAACTGAATACTGGCAGTGTTCTCAGGTCCGCCTTCGTCAATCAAGCTGACGTGAGCACGTGCTGAAGATCATGTCACTTTTTAATAAGCCGCGGCTATACGAGCGATTTTTCGCTCGCGCCGGTGATGCGATGTTTTCAATTTTGTCGCGTCACCAGCGCGCGATGAAAATCGCAAGTGTAGCCACCCTTGAACTGGCAACGCAACAGGTAAAAAGTCGCAAGAAAAAAATCGCGAGAAATTGAATGAGTTTAACTTTTTGCGATTCTATTTCTACGATTTTTTGAGCTGTCGCATCACCTGTGCGAGGGTGGCTACACGGGTGATTTTCATCGCGCGCCGGCGACGCGACAATTTCACAAAAAATCGCATCACCATCGAAAAGCAAAAAAATCGCTCGTGTAGCCGCGGCTTTAGTCATGCACTAATCACGTGCTGTGGTATCCTGCGCGCGGGCAACAACTGCGGAATTGTATCCCGATCGGGATACATTTGAATTTTGCCAGGGACACGTGACCAGGAATCAACCAATCGCAGTGCTCGTTTTGTTGATTGAAAGTCTAGGTATATAACAATGTATCATGTAGCCCTGGTGTTACAGGGTATGTGTGAAGTAATGTTACGGGTTGTGCCTGTGGAATAAAATGTATAGTGATTAAGACAGTTAGTAATGTAAGAACAAGTGGCGCGATCTTGTCCACTGCGGAAAGAGCCTGGTGGTAAATTAGGGCCGTTAGGAGCACAGGGTGCAGAGGAGTTCTGTTCGATCGTACACAACCTTGTTAATTCCACTGAAATATGTTTACTTTGTACAATAAAGATTGTCGAAATGAAATCCCTCTGATTTGTGAACGTTTTCTGCTTTCATTTCCTTCTATATCCCCCGATCTCGTCTCTTTCTGGTATGGTTTCCGCAATGCTTACTTGCATATACCGCGGACCAAAGTATTGTGGGCTCGCACGCGGTTCCGAACGGTTGGCTCATTGTTGCCCCTCGGGCAAAGATTAGGGAGCCTTAGCAACGACGACGGCAACGGCAACGAGAACGTCACAAAACAATAGGCTTAATGAGCAAAAACAATGGCTCTGCACGTGCGTTTTACATTTAGGTACATTTCTTTCCCGTCCTCTACAAAACAACAACGTGAAATGACCAAATTTTAGGTTTTCTCGAGAACGGGAGCGTGTGACTGTAAAGTTTTCTTTCTTTTTCTTTACTGTGTTTAACGGCGTTCACAACAATTTAGTCCCCGAATAGTTCGCCAGTATTTTCCAAGTTAAACAAATTGGAATAATAGCGAAAGCGTTACAAAAACGAGAAGTTCTAGTTTTAAGTGACGTTTTCATTGCCGTCGCCGTCGTCGTTGCTAAAGCTCCCTATTATTGCGTCAGCGGCCAGCGTCAGTTGACGTGGTATATGCAAGTAAACGTGGTGGAAAGCTGTATGAGGGACACACGATCGGGGGATATAGAAGGATATGGAAGCAGAAAACTTTCACAAATCAGAAGGATTTAATTTCGACAATCTTTATCGTACAAAGTAAACATATTTTGGAATTAACAAGGTTAGACTTTGTCGTGTACGATCGAAAAGAACTCCTCTACACCCTGTGTGAGGAGCCGTGACAGCGGGTAATTGTGCTTGAACTAAAATGCCCGGGGGGGGGGGGGGGTTACTGCCTTATTTGAGCTATATAGGTATGTGCGGCCCCAAAGGATATGGTTTTTTTTTAGCCGTTTTGGTCTGAAATAAGGTATCAATTTTGACCATTTTGGTCTGAAATAGGGTATGGTTTGTGTGCTCTTGTCTTGAATTCGGTATGTTTTTTTTTGGAAGAAGCTACTTCTTCATCTTTAGCCGATAAGACCATCAACAAAAGCCCTTCTTTTTTGTCTTTTAATTATGTTTACGCCAACTGTGTACGTGAAATAGGTCTGAAATAGGGCATCAAATTTTTGGTCAGGTCTGAAAAAGGGTAGGGAAAATCAACGATTTTGGTCTGAGATAGGGTAAGGGTTTCAGGAAGTGGGCCACACACCCCCACCCAATTTTTTTGGGAGTACCCCCCCCCGGGCTAAAATGTCCCGAAGGTTGGAAGTGCGTCTGTACGTGATGATAGGTGTTTTTGAAAACGTCCCTGCTATGACTAGTCTCCTTCGCAGCCGCTTTTTGCCGGTGACATCTCAAACGGTTGGTGGTTGTGTAAGTTCTGTAATATATCTGTTCGTTTTATTCAGCATAACATACGTATTTGTGTGTGTCTATAATGCTGTGGGACAACTATGGTGTGTAATCCCGATGATCGTGGGATGATACCCGGACATAATAATAAAATAATGATCTCAAAAGGCGGAGAATACATTGCAATTTTACTATCTAAATATCACTAAAATTAATGCTTTTTGTAGTCAATGTTCAGCAACGTTTTTGATTCTCCATCTTCAGATCTCGGTAGCCTGCGTAGCTCGCGGTTTTGTTGAGGAGCGCGCGCGAGGTGAATAGGGCGGAGGGCAAAGGATCGCTCGAGCGCTTCAGAACAAAACCGCCAGCTACGCGGGCTAAGATCTCGGAGATCTGAGCACGGGTCCCAATCGTGCTCACCTGAAAACCGTCATCACAGGACTAGGTCACTTGAAAGAAGAAGTTGACGCTTGAATTATGATGGTATGGATGGTACGCTACATAAAAGCTTTTTTATCTGTATATACACGTTTCCTAAATTCAATAATTAACCTGAGAGTCACGCTATCTGATTATGTGCTCCCTAAATGTCACTGTTTAAGAATATTGTATATAAATAACAATAATGAAAGCTGCTCCCGGTATTTAAAATCCACAATCGAATGTTTTAGAACGTGGTCTTTTTATAGTTATCATGGTCAGTGCATGCAAGCCAGGACTTTTTTTCATGTACTTTGAAGTATTTTGAGAATCGGCGTGGGAGTTGCCTTCCATAATTCTCTGTAAGCCGGGTACACGGCAAAGAGTGTCCCTTGAAGAGAGCTAGCCTGAAATTTTGGGGCGTATTCCATTCCCGAAGTAGCCTGCGTGGCAGGCGCTAGTAAAGGGAAAGGAGAGGGGAAAGTGGGTGCACTCCGCACGCTCTCCTCTCCCGGCTTCGCGCAAGCCCGCTTTACCCCTCCCCATTCCTTTTGTACTTCGGGAATGACCACGTAGGCTATTCCCGAAGTGGCATACAACATTTGCGCCTATTACGCAAGCTAAATTAAAAGGAATTCCCCGTGATTGCTCAAAGTGGGAAAACTTATTTTTTAACTTAGACGCTTCCTTCTCTGCTCGCTAGGACCTATGGTACTCAGAAATTAACCACATTTCCATGGGACAGTGAAAAGAAGTTTATTAAGTTGCGACTTTTAGTTAGCGGTAAACGTAACGTGTCGTAAAAATAATTAGCAATGTGAATGGTGAAGCACCGAAAAGTCATAATTCAGGGGCACCCAACGATAAGTTTCGGTAGATATCTGTTCGGTGGAGGGTAATTCGCCTTGGGCTTTCGGTGTCGATTTAAGAGTGCACTCGGATTTTCGTAACTAAAACGTGGCCTAAAAGATTCGAAATTGGGAAATCATAGCCCCTGAGGTTTTCGGAAAGGTCGGGATTGCTGTTTTTGGCAGTCAAAAACGTCAGCTAGCATTTTCGGAAAGAACATAGTTACCTAGAAAGCTCGAGGAAAGTTAATTTCAGCTTGCATTTTCTCGAAGGAAGATTTTGTTCCCTGACATTTTCGGGCAATTAAAATTTCAGCTAGGGAATCCGAACAGATGAACGTCTTCTAGCTTATGAAAACATCACTTTAAACAGACTTTAAACACCATAAGGCACTTAAAAATGCCTTTCTATAGCTTTTGGTTGATTTGACTCGTTGGGTGCCCCTAATAATTGGCGATTCAGAGGACAGTGACAGTAAGGAGTAGGAAGATGAGAATACGAAAGACAACGGCTTCTCATACGTCGATGAACAGCCCACCAGCAGAATATGGTTTGAAGCTGGACGCAGTAGATCTTTTATAAATCCATATAAACCCTTAAACCTCTTCAATTCAAATTCCAAGCAATTTGAATGTACTTCCTTCCACGCATGCACATTCGTTTCAATTCAGTACACATTCATATACAATTCATTCATATACCTCGCTACGACCCTGTCCTTCATTTGATAACCTTTTTTCTTGGCATTTTCTCAATAATATTCATCCCACTATTAAGTTCACTAGTAGTCACTCATTAACTAACGTTCCTTTTCTCGACGTCATGGTAACTATTATCTGGCGGTTTTGTCGGGGAGCGCGCAAGCGAGAAGAGAATGAGGCGCTCCCGACAAAACAACCAGCTACGTGGGCTAGGTAACTATACATACGGCGGCACTATACAAACTGACATTACCGTATATATACTCTAAACCTACAGACAAACACCAACACCTTCTTAGGTCATTATATCATCCTCGACACAACATTTATTCCATTTAGCTCAGCTCTTCGCATCTGTCGTATCTCTGATACTTCTCAACGATAGCACCGTGGCGTTTCAAGAATTGAGTCATTGATTTACGAAGCAGCGTAGATTTGAAGCCTTGGTGAAGGAGATGTGATGAAAGTCGGTGAAGTCTATGTATAAAATCCAACTTCGATGTGCAAATTCTAGCATAACTGAGATATGAAAACATCATAGGCCGGATTGGCGGGAATTTGCTGTCCATATGAGGAAAATTGACAATCGAATAAACTGAATAAAAACGCTCTTCTTATGCATATCGGTTATTTCCAGAATAACACGTTTGGAACATCACGTTTGGAATGACCGTCCATCGTTCTCAACAAAACATTTACGAGGCCAAAGGTCATTTTTCAGCCCAGAATTCAATCTTTGCTTGTTGATGATTTAAAAACTAGCCTGTTCCAGGCGTTCAGATAGTAAACAGGGCGCGAGATTACCGGCAGAACGAGGCGAAAATAAAGCGGCGATAAAATGGAGGGGGCTTGGGACGGGCGGCCCATCCCAAGCCCCCCCTCCATTTTTCGACGCTTTATTTTCCCCTCGCTCTGCCAGTACTAACGCGCTCCGTTTACAGTCTGAACGCCTGGAACAGGCTATTTAAAAACTAAACATCGAGAACAGTTATTCCAAGCGTAGAAAGGTAGAATATGTTGAATTTCGATTGGAAACGCTGATTTATTAATCTGTAACAGGAGCTGTAACAATAAAATCCACTATCGCATGCTTTAAGAGCCGCGCTAGACCTATGCTTTTGTTTTAAGACTAAATTAGAACGACCACTCTGAAATATCCTTTTTCAATCCAACGGCTTAGTCGAGCGATTTTTCAAGTCCAAAGCGCGAGTTTTCATACACGAAGCTTTTTTTTTTCTTTCTTTTACGAATAAAGCAAGCTAGTTTTAAAATTCACAACTCTTGACCAAGTGAAACCATTGATAAAAGCTTCACTGTTTTGCGACGTTGTACTGCGCGCTATTATCAACTGATCCAAAATCGTATAAAAGTATTCAGCATTTCCAGGTTTCTTGTTTGGGGTTAATAACAATAATAATAAACCTTATTACATATTTACAAAAAGGGCTATTTGGTATATGTAATTAGAAAAAACGCTGCTAAGGACGGTCGAAGGCATGTTACATTACGGAATATTTACCCTTATGTCAACATCGAAAACCCTTAAAAAGGGCTCGATGCTCAAAAAAGATTCAGTTTTGTTTGGTTTTGTGTTTTACTCTCGTCTTTGCACCGAGTTCGTGAGGGTTTTTAACAACAAATCATCCTTATCGCGTTCCTAAATTTTTAATCAGCTGGTTCGCCGATGCACAGAACATATTGAGAGACTAAGCATACTGGTGCTCATTTTATCCCCTGGGTATCCCTGTGTAAACAGCACCTTAATGTGCAACTTTCCAAACCCCTCTCCCCTAGTGCCGCTAATTTGACAAGCCGAAAATTTTGGGTCGATTCGAATTCATCTTCGCCGAGTCTCGGCAGAATTCCCTCAGCACAAGAAACAACAAAGGGCTATTGTTTGGACTTGTGAAGACGAATTGGACCCACTACAATGGCCCATTTCTTAATAATGTTTAATACTTATATTGCGCCTTTTACATCTAAATATGAACAAAAGCGCATGACAATAAATATCTTAATAATATAATACAAATGATGAAAACAGCTATATGAAAGAATTACAACCTAGCAACTATATTACAATGTTTACATCCTTTTAAAACTTAATTATGAATACCGCGTTAAAAACTACTAAGCAAAGCTAAACGCCTCTCTAAAATAAATAGTCTTCAGCATGGATTTAAAGGTTTTAAGGTCTGTCTGACCTCTAATGTTTGCCGGCAATGTATTCCAAGTCTTCGGCGCAGACGCTGAAAAAGCCCTATCCCCTAGTGTGCTCTTAAATCTTGCTGAAGGATCTTGAAGCAACACCCCTACATTCATAGAGCGTAATGAATAGCGTTTATTATTTCTAAATTGTATAAGATCACGTAAATATGCTGGTGTGGAAAAATGAATTACCTTAAAAGTTAATATTGCTATTTTATAACTAATTCTATACTTGACGGGCAGCCAATGAAGAGTGAATAGTATTGGTGATATATGATGAAATCTAGGTGTATGTGTGATCAGGCGCGCGGCGGTGTTTTGAAGACTCTGTAGCTTTGCCAAACGACAGGCTGGTACCTTATACAGTAGGCCATTACAATAATCTACAGGGGCACCCAACGAGCCAAATCAACCAAAATCTGTAGTAATGCATTTTTAAGTACCTTATGGTGTTTGAGGTGTGTTTAAAGCGATGTTTTTATAAGCTAGAAGAAGTTCATCTGTTCGGATTCCCTAGCTGAAATTTTAATTACCCGAAAATATTAGGGAACAAAATCGTCCTTTGAGAAAATGCAAGCTGTTCAAGGGAACTATTTTCTTTCCGAAAATGCTAGATGACGTTTTTGACTGCCAAAAACGGCAATTACGACCCTTCCGAAAACCTCAGGGGCTATGATTTTCCCATTGCGAATCTTTGAGGCCACGTTTTAGTTACGAAAATCCGAGTGCACTCTTTAATCGACGCCGAAAGCGCAAGGCGAATTACCCTCCACCGAACAGATATCTACCGAAACTTGTCGTTGGGTGCCCCGAATCTATGCGAGCCATTATAACAGCTTGAACCAATAACTTAGTGCTATCATTCGTTAAAAATTTACGTATTTGTCTGATATTATGGATCCATTCATTTTCTTGATACGAATTTAAGAATTTTTCATATTTTGATCACGTGACTGGTCACGTGATTAAAATTATACCGTAAGTTAAAAGAGGACAACAAGATTTATATTTGGGGAAAGTATTATCCAGTTCTACTAAGGCAATCTGGAGAAAGATATTGGCGATCAACTATATTTTTGAGCTAATTTTAGGCGGAGGTACACCTGAACGTTTTTTTCGCTTGCAAGGACCAAAGAGACAAAATCGAAGCACCGGATCCTGTAATAAAGGATCTGATCAGCAACAAATTGTAGAACAAATAAACTTACGGTCAGGGAAATATATTTTCCAATATTTCGAAAGGCACGGCCTTTCTTCTTCAGGGATACCGCACAAGTTAATGTGATCTGGTAAGCTGAAGCCACTCTTAGGGCACTACTGGCCACTTGGTAGCGAGCGAAATATTGGAAAAAATATTTCCCTGACCGTAAATTCAGCCTTGCTTTCTTAATTTATTTGTACACCTGAACACCATTTTTTTGTTCGCCACTTAACATGGATTTAATGTTAATAACTCGTTTGCGTTTCAAGAAATCAAAAATCCCTACGCTCATTTCACGAAGCTATGTCGTGTGATATTTTGTGAATTTTTTTTGGTGATTTTTGAGTATATTTGGGAAGAGATAATTTTTCTCAAAGGATTAGTTAAATTTAGGGAAATAGGAAATATTAAAGACTTAAGGAAGGTTTAAAATTGGAATCTGAAGTAGGTGAATTAGTAGATGGAGACCAAAACAGCCGGTTCCCGAGCACGCTGGGAGTGCCCTTGTAGGGTTTCAACTGTGTGATGGTGTTTCAAAACATTTTTCCCCATTTCAATCCCTTCAAACTCCTTCAAATTTCACTCAAATTCAGGCCGTTCCATGGAAATGCCCTATTTGTCGTCATATTTGACCTCCTGTGAGCCTAGTAGCAGAGCGATCAAAGCCGAAAGGTAAAAAAAACCAGCAAGGCTGGGCCTGAAACTTGTAGAAATGAGCAAATGGAACTCAGTTTTCGTCGTTTTCCGTTTGGAATACTTGAACTACCTCTGCAAATAATCTCCGATTTTCTCCGGACATTTTCGGTTCAGGAAGATCGAAATTTTCGAGGAGATTTTGGTAATTGGCAAACCATGTTACTTTATGCACTAGGTTTGGCGGCTGTGAACAGACCAGAGACTACTGTTTAGCACGCCACCTGTCAATCAAATCAGACATAAAAGGCACTCTAAAGGATAAGCAGTCATCTTTCTAGCTCGCTGGCAAATATGAATGTTTTAATTTTGGTTTCAATTAATGGACCAACGCACTGCTCTCCGTGTTACCTAAAATAATAACGAACTGGAATTCCTGGTCTGAAGACCAGGAAATTAATTCACCCAGTTGTTCTTCTATAAGCAGCTCATTATCTCAAGCTTAATTAGAAATCTGGACAGCCCAAAGTACCAACAAGAAAGACGCTGCTACGACCGGCATTAAGGTGGATGATGGAAAACAGAAAACACTGACCAGACCTTTCAGTAATCGTTGCAAAGTTATTTCGCCAAAGATGTGGCATCCCTTCCTGGTAATGTTCTCAGGTTCGTAAGAGATAACATCATCTCGTGGTGAAAAATGAAGAGATTAAAAAAAATAAGGAGCTGCAGGAAAAGACAGACAAACCTAACATCAAGCAGGTCACACAGCGAGGAACTAAAAGCACCACCTCTCTCTCCAGGTGAGTTATTGCACGACCAACGGAAGGAAAAAACTAATGAAGTGTTTGCCACGCCTCCCTGGTTTTTACCCCCTCACAAGATTAAGGAATTAACACCTCTGTAAATTATCCAGGAATAAACGCTAAACGCTTTTTTCTTTTAATGGAAAATTGACAGCGCTAATCAGTCAAATTCGTGGGAAGAAAAAAAGGAAATGTTTTTCTTTTGCGACGCGGTTAATGCTAAAATGACCAGCCGTAAATTGCTTCCGAAAGTTTTATTTTGCAGCTGTGGCGAGTAATGATGTTTTCGACAAACAATAGTCACAAATGCAATTTTATCAACCCCTTTTAAGTTAAAGTGTGCTCCAAATAAAATTGAAACCTTTTTGGCTGACAGTGATGTGTATGTCTTAGTCATGTATGGCAGATTTCCTCAAAATACTCGCGGTTATTGACTTCACTGCTTCGCGCATCGCTGGATCCAATGCGCGCTACAGAACTACGGTAAGTAAGAAAAGACTCGCAGTCTAATGATTACATGGGGTTGCGCACCTTTACGAAGGAACGGCCCTGGCGCCTGTTTCTCAAACCCCCGAAAACGTTTCGGCCGAAAAACTATTTTGCATGCACTGGGTTCGTTGATAGAAATTCGATTTCTAACATTTTTAATTATCTTTGAAGAAAGCACGCAATAAAATTGAGAAATACATTGGGCTAGTTTGTTCAAAACGCTCGTAAAAATCTATAGAAAACCGACTTGAAAAACACTTCTCGGGCCCGAAATGTTTTCCGGAGTTTTGAGAAATGCACGCCTGATGTTTTAAAAAGCACAAATTGCTATCACTGTTGTCTCGAACCGTCTGCGGACAGAAATTGTTTTTCGTGTTGTTTTTCACTTTGCAGGGTAGAAATGTTTGTGCCACAGTTTTGAAGATTGCCATTGTCCATCTGTTTAACCGTGTCACTGGATTTGAAGATCAGACTGTGAAAAGTTGACAACAAGACTTCCTGTTATGCAAGGTCGTAAACAAAACCGGACGGCATTATCATTAACAAGAAACCCTCAAGAGACTATTCGAACCTCATTTTTCATATGTCTAACCATTTTGACATTTCAACGAAAAGTCGATTATAAGAAGAATAATTGATTGTGAGAAAGAAATGTTGGAATTGTAACCCAATTTTCTCGTTATAATACCAGCCACGACTAAGCTAATAATTTGTTTTCTAAGAATAATTTGTTTCGCAACTACCGATATCACACTGCAGCAGTTATAACGAGTAATGGCGATAATGATTCACTCAGAATCACGGTCCAATTCCACACTTCTAGCTAACAAACGTTTAGTGAAAGTAGTTAAAGGGGCAGTGGCACGAGGATTTTGCTGTTTTAGGTCAATTCTGTGCTAAAATCATTTCTTTGAGGCTTTACTTGTACACAAAATGCTTTTGTATCTTCTACGACGAAGATATCAAATGTATTCAGTATCAGAGAGGGCTAACCATAATAAGTTTCTTGAGGATTTTTTGAAGACGTAGCATCAAAAATTGGCCAATTTTTTCAAGTTTCAATCCATTTCCATCCTTGCCATCCGTTGCAACAGGCGACAGGAAACAGTTTCAGTACCTTCAACTGAATAGTCTTCAACAACAATACTAGACCCTTACTTTTAGAATTCAATTGATGGGAAGACACCTTCTAGCTTTTTGTAAACTCGGTTGCCAAGTAGCGTGACACTGCCCTTTAAACTCGCGTAACCTCATCAGTAGAATATTATTTTACCTAATGAACCATGTTGAGGTCCACTATCAATGACATTGCTCAGAATTCTCACTACTGGGGGCTAAATGACACGAATTTTAGAACTCTTCTCTGACGCTGTTTTGGGTTAGAAGGACTGAAATAGTCCAGGCAGAGTTAGTCTGGTCCAGGGAAATGCATGAACATTGATGCATGTTAATTTTTTTAGTTTAAAAGTATAATTTAGGTTGAAATTTTGGGAGTGCTTTATCTGTGAGTATTCACATGTGCTTATACATATTTGCAACATCGTTTCCGCTTATAGGTGTGGTTTGGTTTCGTGGGGTAATCGTCGTAAATTTCGCCGGCGTGTTGTCAGTTCTAGTATACAGCAATCCAGTTAAAATTGTCACAAGATTATAAAGCGAAAAGTGCAGAAGAAAATGCACTCCTGATTAAAAAAAAAACAACAAAAAAATTCAACGGAGGTTGGTAAGACTGAGCCAATAGTAAAATTGTCCGCTGAGAACTTTTGGCTCGAATGTTTGTGTTGCGGGGAGCCAAAAACATTAAAGCTCTTTTCTCAAAACCCTTGACCGCCGTGACGACTTAATATCTCGTTATACCATGTTTTGGCAACTGACAGTTTTTTGTTTTGTTTTTAATTTAATGCTTCTATTTTTTTAAATTACATCCTTTAAACGGTCTTTAAACAAATCCCCATGGAATTTGTAACTAAAACTAAGACTTTCAGGATTCTTCCCTGAATATATTTGATGGCCTTCGCTTGGTCTGAGATTATCCAGTTAACCAGGAAAGTAAAGCTCGGTTGGTAGTTTCTCGGAACACATAAAGTCTAGACAGAAATATCCATGCACATTTTCTAAGGTTAAACAGAAATTATTATGTTCATATTATGATCCTACATTCCCTATAAAATCTGGGTGCGTAGGGTTTTGCCTTTTAGTTATTTCCGGCGGTACTTTATTGATAAGATGTTGCTGTTCTTCTCTGTAAGAGCAAAAGTTTAATTTATTAACCGCATTTAATTGATTCTGGGTTTCCAAAGGATATTCTCCAGTTTTAGACGAGGGATAAGGAATCACATAATACATTTTGGCCAATCAAATAAGGACACGACAGGATGCATTTATCTGGGGGGATGTCCTGCAATTCTTCACCCTCCCACGGGGGGCGGGACAATAATACCGAATTGTGCCGAGATGCCTGGCAAGCGAGGCTAAAATTTCGCCGGGAAATATGGAACAATAGCAATGGCCCTCTTCCCGGGCGACACGGTTTGAAGGGAGCCGGCACGGAACTGCTGGAGATAGAGAGCAAAAGGGACGTCCGAAACTTTCTTCCCCCACCCTCAGATATATCATAGAAAGCGGTTCTTGTCCTTGAGTTTGAGCGTTTGACCTTGAGTTACTGGTCTTTTTATTGATTTTATTTCCGCTTTTATGTATTCTCCACCAGCTTGTGCACGCAATATTAACGAAAGGAATTAACTAATGACGGTGACGGTTTGTTCAATATATCGTCTTCCAACCGCTTTCTAATAAATCACCCTTTCTTGTGTTGAAAGCCAAGCTTGAATAATTTCCCAAGGTATTTGTAATACGGACTATTTTGGTGTCACTTCTGAGTGAACTATTTTGACCTTCTTGTCAACCCCTCGTTACTCCAACCGATATGGTCTACATGCCGTAAGAAGAATTGCTGAAATCATTTGTCACAGTGTAAAATAGTTTAACAGGGAGACTACTGAAGACACTACACACAGTTCGCAAAGTCCCCCCCCCCCCCCCCCAAAAAAAAAAAAAAAAAAAAAAAAACGCTTACAAAAGACTCAAACACTAACAGAAGGTTGCCTAGCATTACAGAAGGGTTTCGAATACTATAAGTTTCTGAGGCTTTTAATCACGTTTTTTTTTAATTGTCAGCTTGCAAAACGAGCGTGTTGGATAATTATGTAAAACCACTTACCAGGTGACTTATGTTGCAACATAAGAGAATGCAGGAGAAAGTTCTAGTTCCCACACAAAGTGATCTGACTGATGTCAAGAAAATTCAGTTTGCTTGCTTATTTATGTTTAGTATAAATGGTCTGTGAATTAATCGATTCCGAACAGCTGAACAATGAAGAAATTCCCGGATCAAGTAAACTGCATACCTGTCACAGTCATAAAAATCCGTACCTTTTGTTAAACTGCGTTCATTAACACCTTTTCTAGCCAAAGCTAACTCATTGTAAGTGTTCGTATTTGATGTGCTAAAGTCATAATTCACAATCGACAGGAGCCTGCAGTCCACCGATTTTCTGTCCACATGATACCATCGAAAACATTGAGGGAAAAGCGTTGGTTTGCTATCCTTCTTCTCAGCACCACATAAACAAGTTAACAAAAGCATTTTTAATGTCTTTGATTTCTTCAGTTTAGTTTTAAAATCCTTTCTGTTGGAGCCAGACTATAAGCCGCCCTACTTGAGACCAGTCTGATACTACTTTTTTCAAGCAAAAGTTTCATTACTGACCACAAACAGTGTAGTCTAAGATAATATAAAAAAAAAAAAAAAAAAAAACTAGCGTATTTAGGCTGGATAAAACTCCTAGACAAAAAAGCCTATTAGGAGAAACTGGACGCAATAAAGATTAGAAAGACCATTAACCACTGTTAATGGAATTAAAAGGTGTTTTGGGTATAATTTGAACAGTTGATGAAGCGCCGTCTTCTAATTGCAGCTGATATAACGGTCCGTCTTCCGTAAAAGTAAAGAAACAAAAACGCCCAGAAAAAAGAAAAATAATGACTTAAAAGAACTGTCAACATGTTCAAAGGCTTGTTTTGATGAATCACACGGCAACTAATTAGCAAATGGATGTCAAGAAGCGCTTTATAAAAGCGGTAACCCTTAAGGTATTTTAGAGAGAATAAACATGGAACCGAGTAAAGCAGGAAGAGAGTTAATGGCTTTTATTTTGTCCCCATTTTGGGTTGTCACACATCTTACGGGTTTAATAGGGTCGTCGCGCTGCTAATGCTCCAAATAAAGAACGCCAGAGATTCGCGGCTCTTGAAAGAGAGATTAACCAGACTCCGAGGTGCGTGCCCCTCTGGGATAAAAGCGTCTATCAAAAGACAAAAGGCGAAATTAATTAGGAGATGCAAGAGATAATTCTGCTTTGGAAGGGTGATAACGATAGAATAGCTTCTGCGCTCGCGTAACTTAATCCCCTTTCAAATGCGCGCATATCATTTTGCAATTTCCAAAGGAAAATAACAGGATAGACTTATGGCCTGAAAGCTGTTGACTCAAAAACTCGTGCTTTGCGAGATAATTGCCCGAAGCACTTCATTTACAAATGTGATTTGGCAGCTTCTAACATGTTTTCTTTGTCCTAACAAGGTTACTTTGATAGCGTTGACAGTTTAATTCAATTAATCTTGGGTTTCGAGCTTTGACGGCTTGTCAGACTAATTGAATTACGCGACTGGCCCGCGAAAGCTGATTGGCCAGCAAGTTAGGTAAATACTTTAATTAATTAGTCATCAATTTCGCACAAGCTGTATAATTTAATTGACGCATATACGGGCTGGGTGAAAACTCCGAGGTGGCTTGTGTGATCGGTGAGTTACAAAGGAAAGGTACTGCCGCACCATCGTTATTTTCAATCAGTTGAGCTTTGCGCAACGTGAGACTGCAGCCTTGGCTGATCGCTCGGCAACTTGTCAACCGTTTGTATTCGGAACAAGCTGCTCATGGAGAGACAAAGAATTGAAGGCAATTCGTCTTCATCGCGTATCTCAAACCTAAATGGAAGGAACCCGGATCAACAAAATGACAGAGAGACAAGTAACAAAGCGTTGCCTTTTTCCATCGAGGCCATCCTGAACGCTCCACATCCAAAGAGAGAAACGCCGGTACTGAGAAAAAGAGCGTGTTCCTCTCCGATAGAAAACCGCGTGAAATGGGCTTCACCTCTCTCCAATCTAGAGGACTTTACGAGCCATAATTTACCAGAGGATATTGAAACAACGACGGTAAACGCCGAAATAGGTGAGCTTAAAACCTTGCTGTCACCCAAATCTTCCCGTTAACAAAGCCAGGAAGGTCTTAGAGGGAAGTAATTCAGTATAAGCTCTTGAAAGCTTTCATTCTCTTCCCCGCTTGTAAACACGTCTCGAAATCCTAGTAGTCGTTCTCTCGACAGAATCCCCTTCCTTAGACTATTATAAATAGAGCTGACCCTGCTCCAACCTTAGAGCAATCGAAAAGCAGTTTTGGCCTTATTTCGTCCTATTGTTTATTCACGATTTGCATAGCTATATAAGGAGCGATTTTCAGCTTTCTCGCCTTTTTGTTTTCATTTCTTTGCATGCTTTGTAAAACCTCAAACATTTCCGAACCCAGCAACCTCTTTGTCGTGCATTTTCAGCATCCAAAAGCCTTCAACATAAACTGGTGGCTTTCCAAGCAAGATTGAACGCCAGGAAACGACGAAAGGCGAGAACGTGCTTCACAAATCAACAAATATTTGAGCTGGAGAGGCGATTCGTTTACCAGAAGTACCTTTCGCCTTCAGACAGAGACGAAATTGCTCATTCTCTGGGCATTTCTGGAGCCCAAGTTATAACGTGGTTTCAAAACAGACGGGCGAAATTTCGACGCGATCTCGAAGAACTGAAAAGCGACGTTCAAGCTGCGAAGATTATGGACAACAAACAGATCGGCAGATTGTGCAAGCGGTTGGAAATTTAACTACTGTGGTAGCTTTGGGATGGTACAATTGCGAGCCCTCTTCTTGCAGCCCGCATTCAATGCAGACACTCAACACGAAATAACGCTTTCATACATAATTGTTATTTCTTCATACAGTTGGAATACTCATGAACCCATTAAACCATACACAAACGTTTCTGTACGTGTGAAATCAGCGTGGGAATTTAGCTCTCCAGGAAAATGTGTGAAACTAACCTTACAGATCTCCGCAACAGGGGTATAAAATTGAACTGCTCTAAAATGGTTTTCGAACGGTATGGTTGTTTGATATTTTAGGTTGAATTTGTTGAGAAAATCTCCTTAGTTAACATGATTTAACTTGAGGTTAAATGCTTGCTAAACTGTGTTGGCCACAATCATAAATCACTGTGTTCTTTGAAAGTAAGACGCTCTGTAAATGACACATAAATCACTCTCGCTGTCTACTTAGCCCGGCCATGCAGAGACCCGTTGTGACTATTTTCGGCAAAACAGGTCAAAGCCGAGAGCCGGACATTGGCAGTTAAGCTCTAAATTAAACAGTTCTTTTGTTTTCCTCTCTTTGCATTGTGTGAATGAATTGAAAGTTTGTTTCGTTCTTGTTGTCTCATTTGCAAACTGCGAGATGCCAAGTTCCTCATAAACTGAAGGATGTAAATATAACTTTATTAAGTTTCGTTTAGTTTAAAGTGAATAAACTACCGTTAAATGAAATATTTGTGTTTTCTTTGCTTTCTTAAGCAAACGTGAGCATTCGTTTTTCTATTTTTTGCGTTAGTGGTTACTTTTGTCTCACAGAGCAGCGGTGGTTCCTTGGGCCTCCCGCTGCCATTGCGCCATTTTGGACAATTGATTTTCCAATTGGTGAGAAAAAAGTTTGATCTATTTCCACGCTGCACAACGTTTGTGGGGTTGGCTTAATGCTAATGAAGACTACGCAGCACGGCCTAGAGATCCTGGACGATCATTTTGAACGTGTATTATGCCGAATACCCCGCGTTATCTGTGTGCGACAGATTGCGGGTCGGTCAGCAGAAGATATGACTCATTCCACACAATGCCTTTACAAAATGATTAATAATCTCAGGAAATCGAGGTGCAAAACCATTCGTTAACGTCAAAGAGTTGAAGATTGGCAATCAAGCTTTTATGTCCTTGACCAGTGATGGATTGTCTCAATAACAGAAATCGTGGGAACGGGTTAGGTGAGTATTGTTCTGACAGTGGACGGTTGTTGAGCTAATTAACAACGCAAACGCTGTTCTTTTAGTCCAAATGTTCCATTTCAAAATGCATGGTTTTGTTGCCAAACGCTTCAGCGTTATCATTCAAAACTGGCGTGTACGCATGTTGTCAAAAGATCAACCACGTTAGAAAACAGCGAGCTCATTGCGAACGAGGAGATTGTGGTCGTTTGTAATTTAACTAACCACAACAATCGATCTACTCGTGGCGACCAAGATTGATCCGACCTCCCAAACCCTCAATGCTAATTTTTCTTTTTGTGTTGTCTGGGCGAGACAATTTTCCCTCGTTTTTTGCAAAATACTGATACTATCATCGTACTACAGAAGTAACAAATTTTCAGGACTGTTCCCACACTACAGTTTCGGAGACTAGTGACCACGAAACGGACAGGAATTCCGGCTAAAGCTCTTGGAAGATGTTAGTAGGTTTGGGTGTTTGGCCAAAAAAAAAAAAAAAAAAAAATATGATATGCCGTTCACATGCTTACACTCGACAAGTTTGGGTGATTTATGGCGCTTTGAAATTTATCGTCGACAAGATGGTCTCCCAGAAAGGTATCAGAAGTTCTTTAGCAGAGGTTAAAATTGAGCCGGGTTTGTCGACAATAGTATGTCGTTTCTGTACACATGCTAACAAGACCGGATTAGTTTGCAAGCGGGGGCAGAAGTGGATATCGCGTCCGAAGATGCAAGGTCGCGGAAACGTTTGGATGTATTAAAGTCCATATTAAAATGACATTCCATGCATTCATCATTATAGTGTCTCAGGCCTTAAGTTAGTTCAGGGGCAGGCGAAAGAAGTGTAACAAACACGGAACTGAATTAGAGAGCCCTTCTTTAATCATCAAAGAAAAGGGAGCGCACTGCGCTAACCCCACACGCTACAAAGTTTCAGCTTCTTTCGCTGTTATTTCTTCTTTGTCAAATGTCCTCGGTGCCAGCGAGAACCAGGTAATTGTAAAGAAAAAAAAGCTGTCATAGCAGGCTAAGCCTTCTTATTTCTAGGTCTCCCAACTTTAGAGACAACGAAGTTAAAATTATGTGAGGACTGGGAGAAAAAATATTAAATGCAGCGTAAAATACGCATTCATGAATAAACATCCTGTGAACATTTGTCAAAACCGTGACTAATAATGGTCTTTAGGTATTGGAAACTACGAAGTTGCAAATTATGTTCTATTTGAAATTAAGCAAGACCAAAAAACAACAAACAGAGTTATTTTTGTTTTATTTGTTTATCAGTTAATCAAACCCACTGGTAGCCAGAATTATACCACCCCGAATTGAAACACACATTTGTGAACTATAGTAAACCTGATAATGTTGGTCATTTTTGGGACCATAAAAACGCAGAAGGCAAGAAGTGGGATTCAAACTTAAAACTTGAGGGGCTGATAAAAGCCTTGGGGAAAAGAGTTGAAAGCTTTTCTAGCATTGCGTGCTCGTTTTTCAACACGAGTGAAGGGATTTCAGACGAGGAACCAAATACTCTGTAATCATACAGGCGTTTAGTAAAAAGCAACATGGCAGAAAAACAGTAATTAAAGTCATTAATTTTAATTAACTCGGACAGGTAGAGGATTTGTGCGAAGTTCAACTTTGGAATGCAAGTTTTAACACGTAAAAGAACAAAAGAAAAATCTAGAATGGCATTTGGAAATTTTCGAGTTCAAAACAACTGCAATTTTCTTTCCATTCTCAAAGGACCGCAAATTAAATACAAAATCGACCGATGTTGACTGTACTCAATCTAAGAGAGTGTCCAGGAGTAGTACGCTTGTTATTCTTCGGCTTTTCCGGGCAATAGCAACTTAACCCCTTAATCCACAGGACAAATAGACGCCGATCTGCAAAGAAGGAATTCCAATGATACAGGTTGAATCATAATATCAACTGACATTATATCGACTTGGGGAGGGGCTGTAAGGTTTATCAGTTTACTGCTTTGAAATTTAGATCTTATGCTAATCCTACGCTAACAAGCTAGTGAAGCTAATAAAAATGCTCTAACAACATCGGCGACTGCTGGATTGCTTTTCTATTCCGTTACCGATATTCATTTCGACGTCTTTAAGTTTTGAGTTCTCTTACCTCTATGATCTTGTTTACTGCAACGAAGGAAAGAAAATTAAATGACTGCGACATTCTGGGGGCGTTTATTGTGAAATTCTTTGTACTGTATTTCTTTTCTAAAATTTTTTGTTTATTTTTTTGCTATCAGTTAAATCATTGACCCTTACCGTTGGTACAAAAGCTCTGTATTGTGAAATTTTAGGACGTGTTTTGTGATATTTAATAACCAAATTAAGTTCGTCACCTACCGATTTTGCTTAGTACTGTTCGCGGTACTGATACGCGGCTGTAAATCGTCGCTTCATTTACATAAACTCTGAATTTGTCAGAACTGGGACAGGTGAATCACATCAGAATATCTCAAAGGAAAGAAATGGATATCATAACCCTGTGTGAGCCTCACGAGACCATATATATTTGTGCATATATCACGCTTATCGCGTCCATCTATTCACTGTCTATGTAGGAGGGTTTTGGTGGTTCTCGACCTTGCCTTGAGGATTGTGTTGTTCTTTTTCTCACCTAATCCTCTTTCACAAATACCAAAAGAAAAAAAAGTAATAAAATATATTAACGTCGTTGAATTAAATTTCAACTCTCTAAATTTGACCCAGGTTTGGCCAGTGCTCAACCATTAAGTGCATGTTAGTATGCTACCTTTGATTCATTTAGTCTCGCCCTTAGATCTGGAAGTTGACAAGCGGAAAAGTGATTGACTAAAACATAATATCGTGGAACGTAATGGCGTGTTCCAGAACACAGAGGAAACTTGAGAAGTGCGAAAGTAGCCACCGTTCGGCTGAAGCAGGAACACAAAAAGTGAGAGTGATAAACTCAAAGAATTTTATTGGTGCAATAATAGAGTGATGAAATGGGCTATAAAGCTGTGAACAGAATCGCGCCTGTGGAACATAGGCAAAGGAAATTGATCCGAGAAGCTGACTTGAAAGGTTAACCCTGCCCTTCCTTACCAAAGCAAAACACGGAGTCATGTAATGGCATCCAGTATAATTTGGAACCTGTGGAAGAAGTTCTGAGTTCTACACTGTATGGTGTGACCATTTAACTGAAAGGATGCTTAATAGCGGCGCCTTATTTCTTTGACGTTTGTTTCTAAGTAGTTTTGAAATGTTGATAATATTTTTCATTCCCAACTTGATACTGGTATTGAAAGCTATAAAGGTTAAGCAAGTTACTGACAACGACATAAGTTCATTTTACAGGCTCATCAACACCCCTTTCCTGATTCGAATTTTTGTTATTTGCTTAAAGACAAGACGCGCGCGCTCTTGTCCTCAAAATAAACTCCATAACTTCCTTCGAAATGTTTGGGTTTGTTTATTGGCCGGGATAAACTGAATTATCTTTGCATCGGGCAGATCAATCTCTGCCATCGATCGAAAGGACGTCTACGCCGTCCTTAGTTTCTGACCTCCAAGGATGAATTAAAAAAAGAAGCGTGTGTAAACAGATAATGTCGATGAACGAAGTGCAAGATGTCGCACGCAAGGGAGCTGAAAAGGGACGAGGGAATTAAAAACTGACCGTTTGCACAAAAATCATGGCACAGTACATGGAATAGCCGAGTGTCATAACCCAAGACCAGCAACTTTAATATAAACTGAAATAGCTAAAACGGTGATTGACAAATTATGAAAACAACAGACAAACTATATACCATTTGAAGAGTAGAGTTGCTGCCATACTGGTTTGGGTCAGTAAGTACTAAAGGCGAAAAGGCTAAAGCCCTATTCGGACGAACTACGGCTAAATCGGCTAGTGGCTGATTTCGGAGAAACTTAACGCTTCACAGCAAGGCAAATATTTTCAGGTCCAGGGTTATCTTCCTTTGCTGAGCCAGTTGAATATTTAGGAGAACGTAGGTTGGTCGCCATTGCTGTGAGAGTCTAGGGCCTGTATAAACACTGCCATCGATCACGAACTTAGTAAAATCGCTGCGGGTTGTCGGTGTCCGTTCGGCGCTTCGGAAACGCATAACCGAAAGAACTTTTCCGCTAAATTAGAAACTGTGGTAGGGCTTTGATCGTTTCCGTAAATCTCACGGCCAAAGGCTCGAAATTCCTTGAAAGGGATAACTGTATTGATACAACTAAGAACCTTTTCAAAATAGCAAAAGAACAAGTTTACACTCTCATTGACTGAGCGCATCTATGGTTGTGCCCATTCCTTAGCCTTCCATTAGGGAACATCTAGAGAATGACGAGAAAGGCAAGTTACCCCATTTTCACAACAGCAATCGTATTTCATAACCATTTTATTAAAAGTCTTCAAGTTATTATCAGGCTATCAATTGTTTGACAATTTAATTTGATTCAGCTGTGACAACTAGACCCACAGAGCGATCAATGAAATTGTGAAATTTGCCTATCACACCTTAAGGGTTAGTTTAAAACTCATCACGGAGCCAGTATCAGAGTAGTGAGAAAATGTTATCATATAAAGTGAGTAAAGTAGCTACGTCCAGCAAGTCATCAGTTTATAATCATAACACCGAGTTATGAGCCGATCTCGCTCCGTGAATTTAAAAGCCCCCTTCAAGATGTGTAAAACCATTACTCTTGGGATCTCTTCACCAACAAATAACACTGGTTGCTTTCTTGTAAGAGAGAATTGTTACAAACATAACCAGTTCCTGCGGAGCCCCACCCATTAAACTGAAAACCAAACGATCAAGTCACTCAAACGCCCGGGTTTCATCGCCGCAGGCACTTTGTTTGACTGAGTTTACTGCTTGGTCTAAAACGCCACCCTCACTACCTCTGTGTGGGACCCTTATGCTTGCGATAGTCATGAGAGGAGCTTAATTTTACATCAGCATAACTTGCGCGTTTATCGAACGTCGATCTATGTACTAAACGTCGATCTATGTGCTTCCTAAGTCTTTCCAATTAAGGCACGAATGGCTTTCATTGTGTTTTCTATCAAAAAGCTGTTTCTCCTATCTTTAGAGCGCATCTTGTGTAGACATCAAGGTCTCAGTCAAAGGCAGTTCTTTGAAAATCACAAAGGAGAGGGACTAGGGAAGAGAGAATACGTTTGATTTGATGACAACATTTCGAGGTTATCCTCTATCTCTAAATGATCACGATTATCAGCATTTGCCATGCATTAAGTTTGAGCAATGATAAAATATACCTGCAATCAGGCAGTCGCTACAGGAGCACATCACGAGGTGTGCGTTTATAGTTGCTAACAAGATATAACCCTCGGTTGGATTAGCGAAGAAAACTTAGTCATTGCCTGTTCAGTGGAGTCACGATGTGCTTACAGACTCCTTGACCGCGACCTTGCTAATCTCTTGAAATGTAACAAAAAATCGTTTTAGCCCTCAGAGGTATGCTCACCTAATTAATTTTACTGAAGGTTTGACAGTAATTAGATAATTCTTCCGGTCTCAGTCATAATCGTATTATCCAGGCATTTGATATGGGTTATCTCGACATTCCATCTGGCGCCTTCGCGGGCTTGAATATTGTTAAAAACGGTTCGGCTGTCATCGATACGGAGGCCAAATTTGACAACGACAACTAGTCTGTACGGCTATTTATTTGCACAGACATGCAGTTCTGTGAAATTAATAAGTGTCGTCGGCCTTTCGAAATTCTAGTGGCATACTCCGGATGTAAGCAAATAATTAGAAAATAAATGAAGATTTGAACGTGACTTGGGAGGAAATTTTTACTGCTTGCCTGCTCACAGTAGTAGGCTCTAATAGGCGAAAACTGGTATACACTACCTATAACAACATTTTTTATTCCGAAATCATGTGGAGATTTTGCTTATGACCTTTGCTTCAGGGGCGGGGAATAGCGCTGATAGGGAGGGGGAGCTTGAGGCCGTCCGGGGACTGGGAAAGGTGTGGCCCTCTCTCAGTCACTCCTCGTGTTGTGCGTCTGTGAACGACGATCACAGTCGAACCTCCTTATAGTGCCACTGTCACGGGAATTCTTGTTACATGATAAGTTTGTTCAAATTGGGAGTAAGCACTTTTCTATTGAAACACAAATGGCCCGTGTACCACAAAAAGGTTGATTTCGAATTATTTCTTGCGCGGAAAAGAAATTAGTGTTATTTTGTGGCGTTTTTTTCAAGGTGTGCACCTGACACCATGACAAAACTTGAAAATGTTAGCTTAAATTTTTGAAATAGCAATCCACTTCCTCCTCGTCATCCGTGTAAATAGTTTAAATGCAAATATTACTGAATTACTTCGTACTGAAGAAAACTGCAAAATATCTTTGACACGTGTACCACTACACGGTCTAAAATTCAAACAACCATCTTCGTTTATAATAAAGGGATATGCGCCTTGATGAGGAATAATTTCGGAATTGGAGTGTGTGTGTTGTGTGAGAGAGTTCCTATTCTTTCTCCGTTGTCAATTCGGGTCGACTGTAACGAGGTTCTCAGTTTGCATTCGCGCTTCAGTAATACTGTTGCGTAGTCACAATCAGTGTAGATAACCAATCACCTTGCCAGGCTGAAAATTCATTGACGGAGCACTACAAGGAATTACTTAGTTGGTGTATTCAGGAGACTAGCTAGGAGTCAGTTCGTTGGCGTGTATCGATTCAGGCGACTAGAAACAGTCACTTCGTTGGTGTAGGCCTAGAATGCGCTGTTACCATTAAAGAGACTGAATGGAAGTCACCTACCGTAAAAGTTCTATTAAGCCCCCATGGGGCTTATTTAATTTCAGGCGTCATTAACAGGGGGCTTATTAGAAAGAGGGGCTTAATAGAGATGGGGGGCTTATTACAAATCTGAAACACGCCATTCTCGTCTTAAAACAGTTTTTGTACAAAACTCAAACAATTGCAGTGAAACTATAAAGAGAGTAGCAGACAGTATTATATGTTTGAGTGTGTATTTGATTAAAAACAAGCCAATTGGGCCGAATTAAGTGGATTTCGCAACAGGGAATAGGAGGGACTAATTATTACAAAAACCGACTTCCAAACTGGAGGCTTATAGGAGACGGGGGTTAATAGGGACGGAGGGCTTAATAGAGCTTTTACAGTAATTTACTTAGATACCGTTAACTGACGGCTGATTGCACGAAAAGCATAAATAATCACTTCAGCTGTTGGACAGACTTCACTTAACAATAATCTCTTAGGAATTTCAGGGAAATTAAATCCTTACTTTATACTTCGGCCATTTATCAAAACATGGTTATCTTTTCCTTTACAATCGTTTGTTTAAATTACCAAAAAAACTCCCTATAGAAGCTGCTGTTTCAAGGCGTACGACACACCAAATGCTACACTGAAAGAAAAATATAAGTCAAGTGCACTTTAAGTCAACATTTCAGCATTTCATTCCAAAGAAATATGAAATGTTGAAGAATTGTAAAAAAGACTTAGTCTGCACGCAATTACAGGTAGCCTCGCCGTTTTCAGTCTGGTATTTTGATAAATCCCGGTGTTCAGTGTCGAAAGTTATAATTGAGTCATGTAAAAGCACATCGAAGCTGAATAAAACACACATTGAAACCTCTGAGCTGGTGGGATTATACTGAAACGTTTTGATATATGACTTCCGTAAAAAGACCGTGCATTTCTTTATTGAGTGATCAAGGGCTCAAATGTTTGAAAGTTGGAAAACAAGTGAAATCAGATCAGTAGTCAGAATAGAATGGAGTTAAGCAGTCACGGGTGGTCCTCTGTTGGGCAGCCATGGTGCCTTAAAATTGCGGATGGCTACGAGTTTTAAAATATTCATTTTATCAAAGTTTAGAAACAAAATATTTGCTTTAAGACAATCTTTGAACAATTAACAAACTCCATTTTGATAGCTTAAGCCTTGTTTGAAATAGTATTTATCCGACAGGGCTGGGTGACTTAATACGTTATGTCAATTTGGTCGGCTCGAAAGGTGACCAAATCCTTCCAAAGTCGGCCTAAGTGACCCACCCACACAGAAAGGCCCCTGATGACCCTCGCTAAATACGGTGGGAAGGTGTGGACGAAAACGTCAGTTCAGGCTTCTTGCAAGTAAATGGAATCAGGAGGCATATCCCAGTCACTCTCAGCTGTTGCGTGTGTAAGCCATTGAAATGCATCGGATTCTTTTATTTCGGACAAACTAATCCAGATCGTTCATTGTCGTGATTATAAATGGATAATCTTTTTTTGAAAAAAAAACTGCGTATTTTCCTTAAGTGCTAAAACAAACAACCGACGGATAAGTACCGATGATAATATGCCATAATCCCCGCAAGTGCTACGCCTCTTTCTTTATAATTAGCTAATTCCCATCGACTTCTTTCTAATTCTAGATTCGTTCAGGAGGCAAAAGGGATTAACGTCTCGCCGTGTGCGAGCCACAGGTTCCAGCTGGTGGACCCTCAAAACAATAGCATTTAGCGGTTGATGAAGGTTTTACGGAGCATTATTCAGTGAGGTATAGAATGTCGATTTTGGAAAAATAACAATGCCAGCTTTGGAGAACTCTCTCGATTCGGTTTATAGATCTCCATGTTAAATAAATGAACTCCCTTAGTTGTGTTGGTAAATTAAGTTGAATTCCTCTGGAGATGAAAGCGGTTGACACCTTTCCTCAAAACTGTGCTGTTAACCTCAATGAATGCGCACAGTTTTGCCTACTTTAATCAATTTTTATTGGAATAAATTGTCTGCCCGCCGGGCACTAAAAATGGCCATAACACGCTCCATTCTGCCAAAGTGGAACGTGTTATGGCCATTTTTAGTGCCAAGCGGATGCCAGAGAATGCTGTTTTGCAGGGCCGTTTGATCATTTCTGTAAGCCCTTCCACTGTTTTAAAATCTTAACTATAGTAAGCGAATCTTCTGTGAATAGACTGATTTCAGGGATGATGCCGAGTTTACATGGTGCAAATCAATCTAACCGTTTTGGATTGTGCTTGTTTGCCGGGTTGTTCAGTGTTACCGTGAATCCACGTTTCCGGGTATGGTAGGATGGTCAGGATCTTACAGGTCTAAAACCTTAAATATAGAGGCAAATAGTTGCCTCCCATTAAAAGATTAACATTAATTACTAATAATAAATAAACACTAGAGTGAACACTGTCTGCTTAACATCTAAATAAAACGCTGACGCGGTTTCACGAATTATGTGACACTGTATATATCCGTCAGGGAATTCCGAGGAGTTACAAGCAAAAACTAACTTTGAAAACCAATGTTGCATCGGTCATCATAAGACTACTGTCAAGTTAAACATTTTTGCAAAATTAAGGGTCTCATTTTCGAGAGAAATGTGTCTGTATGGTAGAAGCCGAGTGATATTTTTGCGGGCCCGAACCATAGGACAAAACTGACTGGCCGAGAGCTGTAAGAGCCGATTAAAATTTTTCAGAAGATCTTCTTTTTTATGCCATTCGTCATGTACGATTATACCAGCTGGACTATTTTTTCTCATAACTCAGCTTATAGCACACCAAATTCAATGAACATAACAATTTGGCAAATTTTGCAGGGCGTATCATGCTTTGTGGCCAAAAAATGCGGGTTTAACTATGAATAAATGGCTTTCTCTCTACTAGAATCTCACCTTAACAATAGTGTATTTAACCGTGACGAACAGTCTACAATAATCCCTTTCGATGATAGAGAAGTTAATTCAGTCTGTTTTCTGAAGTAAAAACACCTCCATAATATGATTTTTTAAACTCTTTCTTGTCCGGCTCTGTAATTTTTTGGTCCATATGGACCAATGCTTTGAAAACCTGCAACTTTCACAGATCCCGGACTATGGTTGAAATGAGCCAATGTGAAATGCTACGTTTTTTAGACTTATCCATCCCCCAAATCCCGATTTTCATGGAATATCACCGTTGATTCTGTTGCAAACCAAAAATTTCGCTTCGAACGCCCTCGGACAACACCAAAAATATGCAACTTTGTCTTGAAGTTTTTAAGACAAACAGTCCTCTTCGGAACCTAAAAGTCTACATTGACAGCAAACCTCGACTCCACTTCCTCGACTGCAATCTGTCCCGACTGCAATCTGTCCCACATTTTTCTGCTCACTTCTTTCGCGCGATGTGGATAACGCTATTTGATTTCAGTTCCTCTTTCGCGTTTGTGACCCAAAGGAATTTTGGGATATTCGTGGATAACAAGCATATAGCAGTCCGCCAATCTCCATTTCAGATATATTTTAGAACCGTGTCGAGCCACCCGGTCCTACTGACAAAATATTACACCGATTGCATTATTTACAAGTCAAACCTTACCAAAATTGCCATGCCAGGTCCCGGAATCCACACACACAAAAAAATACAGACAAAATTTCACTCCGTGAATTGCCACCACCCGCTCGAATACTTTGAGCGGCCCACTTCGTGTGAAATTGCTTCTCACCTCTGTTTTCATTCAAAGGATTGCTTCTACCCATCAACCCAGCCTTATCATGCCAGGCAGGGGGTTTCTGAGGTGGAAAATGGCTCGAAAAGCACACTTATAAATCAAATAAGTAACGAATTGTAGCTGCAGTGAGCGTTTAGAAATAAACGACAGCTATAGCTAGCGTGACAAGCGTGACATGGAAGATAGAGCCTTCGATGTTGTGGACCAGCGAAATCTCCCTGGTAACCCCTTATATGGAATAACCAGATCGACTTGACCTCAAACCCTCGAAAATTACAGAAAAACACGCACAAAATGGCGGACAAGAATGACTTAAAAACCAAACAACAACTGGAAATTAGAGGAGTTGCTTTTCAAAGGAGGTCTCTTAAAATAAATCTACCTACTGAAAAAAATAAGTTGATCGCATACAGGGCCCCACACTGGCTTCGGAGTAACTCGACAGTATTATAAATGCAAAGTTATAAGACGCCATCCAATAAGCGGACCTCTAAGGAAACAGTTTTTCTCTATGTACCCTATAAGTTCTTTCACCATCCCATAACCTTAAAGCCCTTCAAGTTATGAGGAAAGAGCACGTTGCGTTGACCCAAGCTCCATGCCACCCACGCAATGACCCAAAGCTAAGGGAAAATAAAACGCAGTGAAATGTTGGCATCAGGAGGGGCCAGTAATACCCTATACTATAAAACTTTACCTGTTTTAAATTGTTTGTTTAACCTTTTCATAAACGATTCCATACAAGGATAAATTTGATTCACAGTAAACGCTACTGGACATATGTGAGTTCTTATTACTACAGTAGTCAGCCCCACACTGTTAAAAACCATTTCAGATAACCGTTGAAGTGCCGAGATCAAACATCCTTAGCTTGCTAAAGAACTCATAGAAATCAAAAGTAAACATAATAATTCTTGCCTTTTATGCCGTAACATATACACAATCACTCTAAATGTTTCATTGTATTATCACTGCGAAATCTTATTTAACGGATACACCTACTGTGTTTAAATTTCAACTAACTAATCTAAAAAACGGTAAGAAACAAGCAAGGCTGGTTACACGGCTAGGAATATATATTTAAACCAATATTTCGGGAGGCACAGCCTTCCTTCTTAACGAACTTAACGAACTTAACGAACTTAACGAACTTAAGTCTTATCTCAACAAACGTGGGTACAATCTCTCTTACCTCAACAACGAAATACAACGCGTTTACAACATTTCACGTACCGAAGCACTTGCCCCCAAACAACGCAATTCCGATACTAACCAGCCTACACGTGTACCCTTTGTCATAACATACAATCCAGCTATTCGCTCCGTATCATCTATTATTCACAAACACTTCAACATTTTATCTTCATCTCCCCGCTGCGTTGACGTTTTCAAGGCTGCCCCTCTTGTTGCTTTCCGACGTTCTAACAATCTTAACGATCTATTGGTCAGTGCTAAACTACGTAAACCTGCTAAAAATAATCAACCCCTTGGTGCCTTTCGCTGTGGCCACAACTGTTTAACATGCAACTACATAACTGATGGACTTACAACCTATACTTTTCATTCCACCGGCGAAACTAGATTTATCAAACATCACATTGACTGTAATTTCCACAAATGTCATATACATGGTACAATGCAATCACTGTCACAAACAATACATAGGCGAAACTAAACGACGACTTAAGGACCGTTTCAACGAACATCGTAGAACAGTCGACAAACAAACCAACAGCTCTAAACCCACTGCAGTATCAGAACATTTTCTCTCTAACGGTCACAGCGCTTCTGACATGCAACTAATTCCACTAGAACTGTCCAAATCTAATCGTGACGGTGTACGAAGAGCCAGAGAAGAGTATCTAATTGATAGAGGTCAAACTCTTGAACCGTTAGGTATCAACAGAAAAGAAGAAATATAATACCTATCTTTTTGTTTTCTTGTTACGTTTTTTTCAAATTTTCAAACTGTAACGTTTTTTTTATTTTACGTTGTATTGTTTACCTTTATTATAATATCATGTTACATGTACAACTTTTTTTAAAACTGTAACGTCGTTTCATCTTAGGGTCATAATATGTAACACCCTGATGAAGGAAGGCTGTGCCTCCCGAAATATTGGTTTAAATATATATTCCTAGCCGTGTAACCAGCCTTGCTTGTTTCTTACCGTTTTCTAGTTTACAATTTTATAGCTGGTTAGATCTATTACAGGATCCGGCTCTTCTATTTTGCAACGGTGGTCCTTGCTATTTAGTATTAACTAATCTAAGACTGTAAAGCAGTGTAAAGCTAGCTACTTTTGATATTTTAATTTTTTAGCGTTATCTGGACAGGAAGGAACTAGGAAGCCCGTTATACTATGACAGCAATTTATCCTAAAAGCTCTATTAAGCCCCCTTCTCTATTAACCCCCCCCCCCCTCTCTAATAAGCCCCCCGTTTGGAAGTCTGTTTTTGTAATAAGACACCCCCCAGCTCTCTAATAAGCCCCCCGCCCTTTGGGACACGAGATTTTGTAATTAGTCCCTCCAATTCCCTTTTACGAAACTCACTTTGTGAGGCCCAGTTGGTTTGTTTTTGAACAACTATACACTCAAACACATAATACTGTTTGCTGCTCCGTATTAAATAATTAAGTTTCACTGCAGCTGTTTGAGTTTTGTACAAAAACTGACGAAAACGAAGGGTTTAAGATTTGAAACTTTAAGCCCCCCTCTCTAATAAGCCCCCCGTCAATGAGGCCTGAAATTAAATAAGCCCCCCCCCCCCCCCCGGGGGGAGGGCTTAATAGAGCTTTTATGGTATTGAAATCGTATTCTGATCAAGTCAGGTTCGTCCCATCTATCAAAGCGAAACGGAAAACTGGTAAAGTGCTAAAGAGAAGATCGACTCTTTCATCTTCTAAATCCAGTCTCCCAGCAAGGGATAACTGCATGCCAGAGGGCGGCCTTTAGTGAATTCTATAAAGAAAGTCTAGTCGAGAAGGAAGCCACTTACCCGAAGAATTCACAGGGTCCCAAAGGAGCTTACGGATCCAGGGCTCCGGACCGAAATAAACAGGGCTCCTGGGCTCCCGAGAAAGTGATCAAGGACTCCAGGCTCCACTATCCTTTTTTTCTTTAATCCAAAGCAAATGGCCTATAATTAAGAAAATACAGCAATTTTTATTTTTTAAACGCTGTTTTTATAAGTTTAAATCTACTCTACTCGTATTGTACAGTTATCTTGAGTTATTTATCAATCATGACCAATGGATACATTTAATATTTGACACAGTGAATTACGTGTCAAGGTTGGAAGGTTAAAATGCGGCAAGAACGCGATTTCTTTCATACCACGATGTCACAGATCCAAAAGTGGCCTGCTCTTTCTTTCTTTGTCGTGGTGTTTTCGTCACAAGAAATGTGCAGAGGACATTTGACGAAGAGTACAATGAGAACCAAAATCTGATACTTGAGACACTGTCTACAGTCCAAGGGTGTTATGTGGTTTTTTCCTATGTCTAGGCAGGAAAAAAGTTCAAAAACCTGAATCGAGCAGTATCAAACCCTTTGAGTCAACCTTTGCGCGTATCTTTTCTATTTTTAGAATGCTGCGGGTTTCTAAATTTCCACGCACTATGTAGAATGCCCAAGAAAAGGATCGGGACAACGCGCTCCCCACCTTTGGCCACAATTTTATTACGGATGCTTGTGTGCGGAATTTACTGGAGACAAATTTTCCCAGTAAATTGGAGCCTCCTGCAGAAAAAGCAGTTCTAAAAATAGAAAGATACGCGCAAACGTTGACTCAAGGAAACAGTGCAGATAGAGGCTCCTATTCATGGGCTCCTGGCAGTATATATCTCAGTAATTTAGAGTTTAAACCTTTGTAAATCACGATGCAGCCGAAGTGCTAAAGTGTGCATTGTGCACAGCGCATGCTCAGGACACAAACGGAATAATAGCATCGTTACATTCTCGTCCCCAGAGCCTCCGTTTCTTTTGGTCACGTGGTCGGAGAAACGGAGGGCTCTGGTAGCAGCAATTACTGGATGTCCGTAAATCACGGTCATCTGTTAGCGCATGCCAAATAGCCGCGTCACGAATGCATTTGCTCATGCTCAGGTATGTATCGTCAAGGAGGGAGTGACAGTCCAGCTTTGTCTGTTATGATGGCTGGCTTGAAAGCTGGTTCGGCGAAGCTTTGAAAGAGAATAATTTCATTGAAATCAGAAAATTTACTACAGGAAAAGGGAACAACAAGCTGCCTTGCATGTAAAAGTTGTACAGAAACGAGACTGGCTGGGTATTTCTGCCAACGGGGGTTTCAAACATCGCTGATATTCCAGCTTCTCTCGCTCGTGGCGGACCATCGATCATGATACGGTTGAAAGCAGTTGTGTTCTTGTAGTTTCGATACCGAATGCGCTTATTTCCGACCAAATTGAAAAGTTGGAGGCACTAAGTGTTGGCTTGAAGGTTTATAAGCACGCTAACCAAGACGTAATTCGATCAATTTGTGAGAATGTGAAACTCCCTTGTTGATTTGTGCAAAATAAACCTCAGTCGTAACGGTAAGTGCAAACGAGTGGCTCTGGGACGAGAATGACAGGAAGTGCGCAGTAATTCATTACTTAATTCTTGGTGCACATTCAGTTTTTATTAGCCAATGAAATAATTTGAATTTTCCTTTGCAACCATAGCCACTCGTAACGGTAAGTTCAAACGAGTGGCTCTGGGGACGAGAATGCATCATTACATTGAAAAGAATGAAAGTTTATTAGTCTCATATGAATAGAGGGGGTTTAAAGTTGTGGTGCTGCGTCGGTGGGGCGGTGGAACACGAAAATTTGGTTTGTCAACGGAGTTAATAAATAAATGTAAATTGATTACCTTAGAGATTGAACAAGCTGACGTTTCGAGCGTTAGCCCTTCGTCAGAGCGAATCGAGGAACTGTGGGTTGTGTGTGGTTTAATATTCAGAAGGTGGAGCTACGCTATTAGGCTGATTTAATAAAAGATAACGTGACTACTGTGACAACGGCGCGCGCAGCTCTAAAAACCGACTTGACCAATGACAGAGCAGCAATTTGAGTACCGGAAGTCCTGTTTATTCCTTTCCACGCGCTTTCACGTTTTCATTTGATGTTGCGTGGTCTTTGCTAAATCTACCTATTGGTGGTAACGTGCTAACGTGAAAAACAGGAATAAATTAATTAATTGCATGAAAAGCGTTCGTTGATACCGTGGGGATTAAGGGTGCTGATTTGAGAGACTGGTTCAGATGCGCATTACTAAGAATGGCGCGACATATCCGGGACTTTTTCGCACTTTCTCGCGCTAAATTCGAAAGCTAATTAGGAAGACGTACGCAAACAATAGACAAAATCGACCAAAAACTGGTGAGAACCGCTTCAAAAATCGTCCTTTAAGGATAATTTTTCAGTTTACAATTTAGGATTCATATGGCTTTTGTAGTTGAGAAGTTAAATAAGAACATGCTTACAATTTTTGGCAAAGTGAATCTTTGAAGGTTTTTCTCATTGCAAATAACCAGAGCCAGTCCACAAGTTTAGATTCATATCATAGATCAATACAAACATAATTTGTAAAAACTTGTTTCTTGCCTCACTGAGTTTGTTCTGTTTCCATGGTAGCAAGAGAGTCAAACATCATTGTGTTCGTTATCATTCATGGTAACGAGTTGTACGATGGCGGTTTCTTCTGCATAAGTTTGATTTTGGAGAAAAAAAGTAGTCTAAGGTAGCATGCCACCTTAACGCATTTCCTACCAGAAGCCAATAGATTGGCTCATAAACACTGTTAGTGCTGTGAAAAGCTGCAACTTCCCACTGAAATCCCGTGCTATGGTTGAAATGAACCATACTTATTTCCAAATGCTCAATTATGTAGACTTTGCGACTGCGCAAACTGACCAAAACTCCCAATTTTCATTGAATATGACCATTTATTTTGTTGCAAAAACAAAAATGCTGGCTTCGAACGCCCTTTGACAGCAGCACGAAATAAGCAGCTTTGCCTTGAAATTTTTCGAAGAAAAAGATGTTCAAGAAACTAAAAGTTTACGATGGCAACAAACTTTGACTCCACTTCTTGAAATCCGTTCCACATTTTCCTGCTCAGCTCTTTAGCGCGACGTGGATAACGCTATTTGATTTCACTTTTACTCACTTTTTGGTCTTTAATTTTTGTCTTTGTGACCCAATGGAATTCTGGGTAATTCTTGTGTAACGGGGGCATGGAAGTCCGCCAATTTCCATTTCCACCCAGTCCCGCTGACAAAATATAGCACCGATTGCATTATTTACAAGTTAAAACTCGCCAAAATTGTCATGTCAGGTCCCGGAATCCACTCACAGAACGGCCAGAGACCCAGCTTCTCTCGTGAATTGTCATGACTCGCAAGAAACACTTTCGGCGGTTTACGTGCTGTGAAATTGCTTCTCACCTCTGTCTTCTTTCAGAGGATTGCCTCTACCCACCAACGCAGCTTAGGATGCTATGCAGGGATCTTCTGAGGTGGCAAATGGCTCGAAAAAGACGGTTATAAATCAAATATCTAACGAATTGTAGCTGCAGTGAACGCTTTAAGTGAAGTGACAGCTAGCATGACGAGCGTGACAGCAAAGATGGAGCCTTCGGTGTTGTAGACCAGCGAAATCTTTGTTGTAATCCCCTATATGGATTAACGAGATCGCCTTGACCCCCTACCCTGCTCGGGAAATTGCAAAAAATAATAATAATAATAATAAAAAAAATAAACATTACGTACAAAAAGTCGGTAGGAAAGGTCACCTTCGGTTCAAGGTACTCAAAACATCGCCAGTCGTTGAGCACTGGCACAGTGGTGAGAACTCTTGCCTCCCACCAATGTGGCTCGGATTCGATTCCTGGACTAAGCGTAGTATGTGGGTTGAGTTTGTTGTTGGTTTTCTTCTCTGCTCCGAGAGATTTTTCCCCTTCTGGGTTTACCTCCCTGAAAAACCAACATTTCCAAATTCCAATTCGATGCGGAATTTGAGGGCCACAGGTTTCTCAGTTGTAAAGTAACAACTGTTAAGTCCTGGCTAAACGGGAAATGTTTCGGGACCAAACAATTTACCGTTTGGCCACCTTGTTTGGTCTTTTTTGATTGTGTTTGATCGTTTTGATAACCGTTTGGCAGGGCTTCAAGCATCAACATGCTTGGACACCAAACAATGTCTGATGATATGTCTGGTCACCAAACGTATTAACATTGCCCGTTCGGCCAGGGCTTTAAGTATCACCCTCGTTAAACAAAGTTGGTTTATCGTGTAGAAGTTATCCTGTTTAATTTTTGGTATCTAGAGCAGTTCGTGAATGAAGTTCACTAGCCGAACCTTGCAAAACAAGCAATGTTTACTGTTTCACAGATTCTGTGGGATTATTTGGCTCATATGGTTAACATTTTGCTAACTTGAAAAGAAAACCAAATAAATAAATGTTAACCATATGAGCCAAATAATCCCACAGCTTGCCCCTACAAAGGACTGGATCTACCCACAATTCACTGATCATTAGCAAAATGGCGTATTTAAGCAATTGCGAAAAGAAGCCCCACGTGACCTCGCGATTACCGGTGCGATTCTCTAACCAACTGAGCTATGAATGCGTTGACTGGGAGCAGGTCAATTGTGGGTTCATATGTTCCCGTGAAAGTGTGAATGATGTATATGAAATAAACTACATGTGAACTGCGGAAATGAAATCAAATGAAGAATGAGTTCACAACTGAGAGGATCATTCTTCATTTCATTTCCGCAGTTCATATGTGATTTATTTCATATACATCATTCACACTCTTCTCTTTCACGGAAACATATGAACCCAGTGTTGACCTGCTCCCAACGCCAGTGGTTTCATAGTGCAGTTGGTTAGAGCATCGCACCAGTTTCTCGAGGTAACGGGTACAAACCTCGTTGAAGTCCTGAAAATTTTTATTTTATTTATGCAATTGCATAAATTGCGTTCACAGCTGCGAGAATCGTCCCTTATTTGATTTCATTTCCGCAGTTCATATATGATTTATTTCATATACATCATTCACACTTTTCTCTTACACGGGAAGATATGACCTAGCCTGCGTGTAGACGTCTCCTTTTCCTTTGTTGCACGCGGAAAAGGGACGTCTGCGAAACAGCGTCGCTAATCGTGTTCCAGTATCCTGCTGTTTTCCCAGGATCTTGGGAGAGAACTGTGATTGGTAGTCAGATAGAGGTCTTTGCTCGAACAAATTCTGATTGGTCTTTATCTAAAACAGATCTCATAATGTATGCATGCATTATGCCGCCCAAATTTAGCGGAGTTTTCCATTAAAACATACAATGGAAACATACAATGTTAACAGTGTTTTTCAGCCATCGAAAAGTTGAGCGACAGATCGAAATCTTGTGCAAGGTCACAGCGCATTTAATGTTTACGAAGAAATTCTTTCTCTTCAGTTCACTGTGCATCCAACATCAGCTTATATTTCAGTCAGGGGCACCCAACGAGCCAAATCAACCAAAAGATGTAGAAAGGCATTTTTAAGTACCTTGTGGTGTTTGAAGTCTGTTTAAATTGATGTTTTCATAAGCTAGACGGAGTTCATCTGTTCGGATTCCCTAGCTGGAAGGTTAATTGCCCGAAAATGTTAGGGAACAAAATCTTCCTTTGAGAAAACGCAAGCTGAAATGAACTTTCTACAGCCTTTCTAGGGAACTATTTTCTTTCCGAAAATGATAGCTGACGTTTTTGACTGCCAAAAACAGCAATTATGACCCTTCCGAAAACCTCAGGGGCTATGATTTCCTAATTGCGAATCTTTTAGGCCACGCTTTAGTTACGAAAGTCCGAGTGCACTCTTTAATCAACGCCGAAAGCCCAAGGCGAATTACCCTCCACCGAACAGAAATCTATCGAAACTTGTCGTTGGGCAGGGGCACCCAACGACAAGTTTCGGTAGATATCTGTTCGGTGGAGGGTAATTCGCCTTGGGTTTTCGGCGTCGATTAAAGAGTGCACTCGGATTTTCGTAACTAAAACGTGGCCTAAAAGATTCGCAATGGAGAAATCATAGCCCCTAAGGTTTTCGGAAAGGTCGTAATTGCTGTTTTAGGCAGTCAAAAACGTCACCTAGCATTTTCGGAAAGAAAATAGTTCCCTAGAAATTTCGTAGAAAGTTTATTTCAGCTTGCATTTTCACAAAGGAACATTTTGTTCCCTAACATTTTCGGACAATGAACTTCTTCTAGCTTATGAAAACATCACCTTAAACAGACTTCAAACACCATAAGGTACTTAAAAATGCCTTTCTACAGTTTTTGGTTGATTTGGCTCGCTGGGTGCCCCTGGTTGGGTGCCCCTGTTCAGTGTAAACAGTGTCTCACGAAACCACAAAGGCGACATAGACTTCGCAAAAACTTGGGAAAAATCGACGAGGAGATTATTGAAGATTACCGTCGCAAATCGTTTAAAGCAGGAGCATCGCCTTCTCCTGAAAAACGAATTCTCTTAAACGATCTGGTTCTTCTTTGCCGAACGATCATGGCTCCTCGCTAACGCTATCTTTAACACTCGTCAAGGTCTTCCCAACGCATTCTACACGCTTCAGGCCTCCAATCAATAAGCGAGTTGCTGAAGAGTCTGAAAATGAACATAAGAATGGTGCAAGTAAAGGTTCAGTGGCCGAGTAACAGGCTGACTGAATAGCTAGAAAGCTTGGGGAAAATGCTGTGTCGGGATACATATGGCCAGACTTCCACAGCGGGGATAATGTTTCATTATTTATGCGAAATTTGAAACCAAACAGCGGGATACTGGAACACGATTAGCGACGATGTTTCGCAGACGTCCCATTTCCGCGTGCAACAAAGGAAAAGGAGACGTCTGCACGTACGCAGGCTACATATGACCCTGCAACTGACCTGCTCCCAGCGTCAGTGGCTTCATAGCTCAGTTGGTTAGAGCATCGCACCGGTATCGCCAGGTCACAGGTTCAAACCCCGTTTAAGTCCGGATTTTTGTTCAGGCTTCTTTTCTCAATTGCATAAATTGCGCTCACAACTGCGAGGATCATTATTCATTTGATTAATTAAGATTGTAACATGTAATATTGACTACAAATAAAAGCAGCTGTTGGCGTTGTTGTTGTTCTGTATCAAAGCTGTTGAGTTGAACGTATGCCTCTCCTTCTACTCGCGGTATTCCTACATAGATCAGAGAAAGCCTGTGATAACAGTGACAATCTATCTTTCTCTCACATTATTTGTTCACAGGAATGTTCATTAATACAATGGGAACTTCATAGTATTCTCAGAAGCGGTAGTGCTGATCCCCATCTTTGTCGTTCCTTTCTGTTGTCCGTAGTGTAAACGGACCTATCGCCAACTCAGATACCATAAATTCTAAACGTTTAACATCCTGCTGTGGGCATATAGTATCTCCATAAGAGAACACAGCTGTAATAGGAAATACAAAAAAAGCTGTGTTTAGTTCTTTTGGAATAGGGATGGAACTTTCTTAACCTGTCTATGACTTTCCACTGAAAGGCAACTACATATCTCCGAGTAGACCGGATAAGGTAGGGAGAGTTAGCTCTATTATAATTATGAGCTCATTGTAAAAAGGCATCTAACTGAGAGCTCTTTTTAACAATTGAGTGTCGTAAAACCAAAACAAAAGCAATTAATCAGACCAATCACAACAAAAGTAAGCAGTGCAACGAGCCAATTATGAAAGTCGCAACCCAACCAATTCAATCACAGAGCGAAGCAATGCAAAACCAAAGCAAACGCCAGTTACTTTCGACACTAGTAATTGCAGTGTGCCAGGATTCCAGCGTTTTTCTTACGCGTGAATTGCCTCTGTCGATGACGCGTGCATTTTCAAAATCAATAGTGTGGCCTTCGAGCCACGCATGGCTGGCAATATTGGAGCCACGTTTAAAAACTTTGGTGTTTCGTACATCGGAGAAACAGGTAGATGTTTACACACTAGAAAAAGGGAACACATATGCACACTGCAATTACTAGCCAGGCAGACAATAATTCTAAGCAGTTGCCAAGACAATACTCAATTTTATTGTGATCTTATCCATGTTATTAGCATTTTATTGTTACACAAATATTTCTTTTTTTACCTCCGCTTTTTACACTTCACTTTTAAAGATTGCAGACTGGCAATCGAAAGCTCGTGTTTTAAAACTTTTAACCAGAAAACGTCTTTTTAACTTTTCAATTATGCCTGGTTACTCATCAATTTTTAAAAAAATATAATCGCTTATCATTCAAAAATAATGTCAAGAAATTGGGATATTGTACAAAAATAGTAAATAAACTACCTGCAAAAGTCTCCGGAGTGTGTAATACCCCGTACTTGAGTTATTCAGCAAAATGTACCACTCAAAATTACAGCGGTTTAGTATGTAGAAGCCACGGGCACGATTAAAACCTCTGGAGTTCAGTTTGGCTGTGTTAAAACCTTTCGTCTCGCTGTTGAAATTGCAAACAATCGTATTGACACTTCTGTCTACATATTAGTTGTTCACACCTCGTAAACACACTCGGGAATCGTCATTTTAGTGTTCGTGATGTTAACATGGCGGCCTTGTTTTGTGCAGCCTAGTACCCAGGGCCTTCCGAGTGATACTGCTATATTTAGCTTGAGCTTGCGCAGAAAAGCCGGAAGTGATTTTTGTGGATGAAACACGAAAAAAACGGCGAAGAAGCAAGCTTAGATTTAGACTCGCCCGACTTCCGGCCGAGTAATTATATAAGGTTACGAATTTCTACTCCAAACGCCTCTTCCAATGTAGCTGATCTATTACGTCATCATCTCTATTCAATGGAGCCGGTTGGGACGTGCTTTAACCTGCTGAATTTCATTTCGTAGCTTTAAAGTTCTCGAAATTACGAAAAGGGGGCACAATGTGCTCCACCCCCAACCCCAAGTGTAAGTATCGAAAATCTGCTAGGAAATAGGTATAATTTGACAAGGCACGTGACTTTATTGGCACATATCTTCATATTAAGCATCTTTTACAAACGCATTAAACTGACAAATAATTACGCCACCGATACGAGGCCGACACGTTGCAACGAAAGAAGATCTAGATGTATCCCATGATAATATTTATTGTCATAACATATTAATTGACCTCCTACCTTTTTCTTGTCCTGTTTCAGCGTCATGACGTGGTATGCTCACGCGTCGTACTCTGCAGAATTTTAGCATCATGTTAATAGTTAAGAACGCAAGAGTGACTCCGGACAGGCCAACTACGGTTGCTATAAATGCTGGCGATTTCTGATCGATAATACGTTGATCTCCGCGTGACTTGGCGTCTGCGGGTGTCTGCTGACTGGCGGACCCCTGTAAAGTTGGAGTAAATCATACATCCCAAGTTAATCACAAGGTTTGGGCGGAATCGCTGTCACTTAATCTCCTGTATACGTCAGGGCGCTAGCCCTTTATCCTTCCTTCCATCGAGCTATCCACCCCTCCCTGACCCTCCCTTTCTCCCTCCCTCCCTCTGCCCCGCTCAACCTCCCTCCCTTTTTCCCTCCCTCCCTCTCCCCAGCTCACCCTCCCTCCCTTTCTCCCTCCCTTTCTCCCTCCTAACTACCCGCCCTCCTTTTCTCTTTCTCCCCTCCCTCACTCCCTCTCTTCCTCATCACGTCGATTAACAAAAAGAAAAAAAAAAAAAAAAGAAAAGTTAAAAGGTACTTGTATAGTTTTTTATTGACCACGAAGAAGCACGATCCATCTTCTCTCCCGGAACGAGTGATTACTTCCAACATGACCCGTAAAACTCTTACCTTAACGAGGTGTTCGTGTGTGACATCATAGAGATCCTCTGTGACAAATGAGATGACTGTCGACATGCAACCCCATATCTCCCCCAATTCTGTTTTTACATTATCTTTGAATGCGACTCCATATCCGTGTTTCTCTTCAAACAAATGGACGATTGATAATTGTGAATTTTCCTTCCGTTTCAAGTATTCAGTGGCTGTGAACATCTCCTCCAGCATTCCGTCTAGTGACTGTTTATCAACCAGAGCGTCGTACACCTCATCAAGGTTTTGAAAAACTAACGACGAGTGGAAAAGAAGTTGCATTGAGAATGAGTGACTTGAGAGAATCGCGGACACAGTTAAAGGACGGAGAGTGAGTTTGTTTATTCCAACACAAAAGGCTTCATCCATTAAAAATCAAGCAAAATGTTTTCCGAAGAAGCCACACGCGAGACTTTACCACATAGTTTGCAGGTTATAGAGTCACTAGGTTTATGAGTGCGCGCCTTAATGATTAACCCTTTCACTGCCAAGAGGTCTTCCTTTGACGAGTAAAATCGTCTGGCGTTAGACAGAGTAAAATCTATAAAGTCGCCCTTGGCAGTGATAGAGTTAAGTGGGATAGATGACGGCAAGCAAAAAAAAAAAAAGGAAGCTAACCTGTTGCATTCACACCAAGATTAACTGCTTTCTGAAGTGCAATGCTATCTCTTACAGCACCGATCTGCGAGACAAGGACGTTAGTAAAATGGTGTAATTATCATTTGTGGCTGTTTTCTTAAATGTGGTGGTCAAAGCAATGCTAATCTTGTATTCGGAGGCCTATGATATTGATTTTCGTAAGTCTTAAATACTTTGCCGAAAATCGTGAAATAGACAGCAAAATGCCCACCCCCCCCCCCCACTCCCTCCCTCCCTCCCTCCCTCCCTCCCTCCCTCCCTTCCACATAATTTTTTAAGGGACTTGTCTCCGAAGACTTGTCTTCCGTTGTGTATAGGAATGTGCTGTTTTCGTGCTAATGGGAAAAGACAGATTTACTTCACGTTGTCCGGATTGTAAGATGTAAAGTGAGGTCACG